>BRZM01000010.1:15681748-15955233 GCA_033238685.1 Lates japonicus
GGATATGGGGTGACCTGGGTATCTGTACACGTTGTTGTGCGCCTGAAGACTTCAGGAGAAAGAGTCTAAAGTGATGTGTGTGTGCAAAAGGGAGGCAGTGACAGACTCCTGTCGACAGCTGATCATTATATACAGAGAAAAGAGAACATGATGTGCCACCAAGGTATTGCCACACAGAGACAGAGGAGAGAGTTACACGCCCACAGCCTGAGCCAGATTAAGTGACTGTTCATGTAAAGGAGGTGAACAACAGTTGAGGGGATAAAATAAGTGCCTTTGGTGAAATGTTAATAGAGATTTATTCTTTACTAGCGGCCTATTGTATATATATCATAAGGAAAGGTTAACAGCTTTGAGGCCAGAAAGTGCCAGTGTCAATAACTGTCTCATGTGTACTATTAAGAATTTCATTCCGCAGGTTATCTGATATATCTGGTTCTGTGTGTTGTTTTAGATGGCCAAATTAGTTATATCTGTTCGTTGAGTGCATGCAGCACTATTAGCTTGTTTCAGAAACATCAACAGTTAGTAGAATAAGAAAAGCATGTCACCACTGAATTGATCGATTTATATAGAATTATTTTTAATACAACACTTAATACGTGGGAGATCTATATACGTGAGCTACCAGACCAAATAGACTAGATCTTGTAAACTAGTGTCTTATTTATGGTACACCGTGCTGGTAATTTGATGGTGTATGCCACATATTTTCCTTTTTTGTCCATTATATCCAGTTTTTGGCTCAATGTTTTATGTCTATATAATTGTCTGTGTCTTCTGTTAATTTTCTGCCTATAATTCTTTTTTCCTTTTATCTTGACTCATTTATGCTCAGAGGCTTTAAGGATGTGGACGAAGAAAAACAGGGCTGCCCGCAGTCATTCCCTCTCTAGTGGAGCTGATGTAACATGCTGCCCATTACTTCACTGGTATTACTATGAATTTTCTATTATTGGGATTGTGCTTATTCCATGGCCTGGATTTATTTTTGTTCTTGCTGACTTGTTAGTTTTGCTTCTTGCAGGGCTTTGTAGTCAGTGCACCTCTGTATATCATTACCTGTTGTGTGATGCTACCATCAATTACATGACAATATTCACATTCACAAGTGTTCTGAATATAATGTTTGGGATCCAAACATTACTTAATTTAATACAATGCAATATGATCAGTTCAGTTTGCTAAGAAAAATATGACACAGTTCTCTTTAATTTACCTGTAAAGTAGCTTTGTGGTTGTTATAATCATCTCATTTCACTCTGACTGTATCACACGTGTATTTTGTATCAGCTTTCTCCAGCTCTTCACTGAAGTAATATGAGTGAAATATTTACTCCCTAGTCTCCATGATTTTTATGCCTGCAGGATTTATGAACTAGGAATATTTTAGATGTGATCTGCATTACGTCTTACTAATTTCTCCAAAATTCAACTTGACTTCTGTGGTTTCTTCAGAAACTTTGGGATCTCTGCTAGAATTTAAATTTATAGTAACTGGCTGCACAGCAGTGAGCTCGCACAAAGTGTTCAAGCAGCGGGGCAGACAGATTAAAGAGGTTAAACAGGTCTACACAAAGCTGAGGATTATCAGCTGAGGGTACAATCACTGCACCACTATTAACTGATAAAATTCATGATATGAAGAAGTATCCAATAATAATATATCCTCCAAATCACAATTATAAGAAAGGCTTTAAACCAGATTCTTTATTTAGTCCACATGCAGATAATATTAAGGGCACATAGTAAAAGCATGTTAGTTCCAGCTGAAAATCATGCTTTGTGCTAACCTCCAGCAGTTTAACTTCTCACCCTGCTGCAGTGATGTAGAGGTGTGCCCCATGGTGTGTCATTACACTGAAACATCACTGTGGGGTGTGGTGTTAGGGACTATGAAACACTTTTCAACCTGGCATCACACGTAGTTAAGCCTGAATGAAGCTTATCTTTATGTATGCATGTGTAGACTCTGCTAGACCTGCTAGGGATCCCAGTGTTTCTTAAATTCATGACACCGGATCGGACCAACCCTGATCTGAAATGGTCCGGTCATTGTAGGGCACTTGAATAAGGACCCCACAGTTACACTGAGGCTAAAACAACAGCATATCCAGCCACACTGATATAAACAGGCTCATCCAGCTACATATATTGGTTTGTGTCTGCTGCCACCTACTGGAATGATAACCTGTTGTAATCTTGACAGTCTCTCGCTGCTGATGTTCATTCAGGGGCTGTCTGCAGCCCATCGCAGCATGTCAGAGGGAACACCCTTCACAGATCATCTGTTCATTACAGAGCTAACTCACTTGTACAGACTATCATACAAATTCACACCTTTGGTCAATTAAGATTTTCCATTCTGCCTGACCTGCATGTCTTTGGGATGTGGTGGGGGAAAAATCTAATCCCACAGGGAAAAAGGGCTGGACTGAGGAATCAAACCTTCTTGTTGGGAGATTAACACACCAGGGGTTCAGGCTCCAGAACAGCTTGCCTAACTGATGTACAGAATTTCAATTTGGCTGAATAGCTTGTTTAAATGATTTATTGCAGTAATGAAATAAAATGTGAAGGAGGGGATTATATTTGCATGGTGCTTTAGCAAATGATCATGTTACTGGGCGCTTTACTTGATTACATAAATAACCTGTATTTGTGATTGTGTTTGCTGATTCTACAACGTGCTTGAAAACACATTTTTGGCATTACTGTGTTTAGAAAATGACATTTAAAAACTTACAGCAGAGCACGATGTCACCCAGCTGAACAATCGAGTTAATAAAACTTGTATGAAGTTACTTTTGAAATCCTGAAATTGATAGGATAGATGTCATGAAGCGCAAGAGCTGTAATCCTGCTTTGGCAATGTGAAAGTCACTTAAAGGTGTTAAATTTAGTGTGTGACAGCTCGAATAAGATTATGCAAGTTTGATTGGTTGTAAGGCTTCCGATGAGCACTCTGCCTGCAAAGACGTCCACAAGTAAGATAACGTCATATTTATTCAAAAACCCAAGTGATGTTCTTTAGCTGTCAAAGAGGCCCAGGTTTACAGGACCCCAAACAGATCATTCATACAGATAAACTGTACCATAAAGGCCCAATCAGCAATCTCTAAACAAAGTATATTCATGAATAATTGAAGAGCTTGGATTATAAATATACATGAAAAATCTGCATTTTGCATTTTCCTCATCGAATGATAATTCAGTTTATAATTCAGGAATGACAACAGATTCCAGCCCTGAGATCTGTTTGGTTCACATTTGGATCATGGACCTTTAAAGCTGTCAACACTTGTTTTTTTCTCTCCACCGTCTGACAAAATGTGGCTTCAGAGACAAACTGGTGAAACAGGACCTTGGGCAGTTATAACCTTAACCTACACTGAGTTTTTGCAGAACTAAATCTTACTTCCCAAACACAATCACTCAGAAAAGTGACATTACAGTGACAGCAACAACACAGCTGCTGCTACAGGTCATAGTTTGTGTGTATATATGCGCTCTGCTTTGACAAATGGTTTGGTAACAGTTTACGGTTATATGTACTTCCCCCCTCATCCACTGACTCATTCATTGACTCTTTCGCACACCATGGGTTGTTTTTTTCCCCCAGACTTTTCTCCTCAAATGCCTCCCAGTCAGTGATCATTCTCTTTCATCCCATGTCTATCAATCTGCTGTGCTCCAAACCTCTGCTGCCTCCTACCTTTTTGCCCCCTGGCTTTAGCCATCATATCAAACAAACACATTCAAGATTTGGTGGGAAATAACATAAACTGGAGCATGCTAAGAGACTACCATGTCAGGTTTCCTCAGGCATTTTGCAGCATGATACAGGAAAACTTCTTGCACTATAGCCTTGTTTCAATTTATATCTTTGGAGGAATTGATATTTTGTATGGACTGAAAGTTTTGCTGAGACCTACAACAGATAAAATAAATTGCTGAAAATGTGTCTGAGCTGAAATAAAAATTTGACTCTTTCATCTGGAAAAGGTGCATCTGTAAGAGGGCATATAGGGCTAAAAATTTCTCCACTATATGCAAAATAGACTTGGGCTGGCCTCTTTTATCTAATTCTATTAGCTGTTTGTATTCTACTGGCTTTTCTCCAACTCCAAGCCACAATAATTGCATTTTCCATTTTCCATATTAGGCTCAATTCCCCATTGAGCAGCAGCTACAAGAGGTCAAGAGAAAGTCTTATGAGAAACTTCAGCGCAAAAAGACTGAGATTAAGACCGAAAGACAATACTGCATTGGGTCTCAAGATAACAATTTCATATATTTTACAGACTTATAGACTCAGTTGGTTTTATATCCCAGCTGTCTCAAATCCTTTCTCTCTGATCGCTGTCATCAGTCCCCCACTGATGCCGCAGTGGAAAATATAGACCACAGCTGCTTTTTTGATAGCTGCCATGAAGGATGGGCAAACAGAGCTGTCAATAAAATTAAGCGCAGAGAAGGAGGAAATTGTAAATGGGCGCTAAGAGAGTTTAAATAAAGAAATGGTACAGATGAATAAAAGCGGAGCAATTGGTCCATAATTAGGGCCACAGTAAATCTTTTGAAAGTGGATACTTAAAAGTGTTTCCGCAAAAAGTGGTGAAAAGGGAACACTTAGAGATCTTTGGGTATATTCCAGATGGTCCCCAGAAAAATGAGCAGTCGTTAAGTTTTAATTCCCTAATCAGCACATATTTATTTATCGTGTTTTATTCTTCTAGTCATTTATGAGACATTCACTGTGAGTGAACATTTAAACAAAGTAATGTGTGTTGATTGAACTATATGTTTACCTGAACCTGCCACAACATTCATACAAAGCACCCAAATCCACATTAAGGCACTGCATACTGTATTATTGTCTGGAGGTGTTGACGCCACAGAAACCTCTACTCTCTTGCCCATAGGACATTCATGGTCCTCAGAAGATAATTCTTAGTCATTTTGGTGACATCCTGACCTTTCATTTAATATGATCAGGTCAAAATCTCCTCTTGACCAACACTTTTGTTTTGGGGGAAAAAAATCTTTTCTATGAAATTTGCTCCTTAGTTTTATGGTTCCCAGAGGATGTGTCCTAATCTGTCTGGAGTCCTATAACTGTTTCTCTAGCACCACCATCAGATCAAAGTTTCTCCTTCACCAACACATTGGTGCATGATAAGGTATCTTAGAAACTAATGGCTGATCTGCCTTTCCTTGCTGAGAAATTACATGGTCCCCAAAGAGTGAGTCAGAATGTTTGTGGTGTCTCTGATCTTTCTGCTACTACCAACAAGAATTGACATTTTTCTCTTGCATAGAAAAAAGTTCAACTTAATGAGCAGTTTGACATTAAAATGTACTATTATCTACAAGGGAAAAAACTGCGGTGGTAACACTCACTGCTTGCAGATAGTGTTAAGATTGCAGGAGCTATTACTTTCTTGCCTGTAGATTTTTAATGGTCCCCAGAAGATGAATTCTAGTGATTTTCTAAGTGATCGTTCATCGTGTAACACCCTCAGGTCAAAATCTCCCATTGGCAATATTTTGACGAAGTATCTGAAAAAATAATGTTGAATTTTACCAGAATTGTCATGGTCCCTGGAGGATGACCTGAAGTTTCTATTGCCACTTGATCTTTCCTTAACACCACCATCACATTATAATTTTCTTTTATACACACAAAAAAATAAAATTTAATGTGCAGTTGCCAGTAGGTGTTTATCCTCCTCACGCAAACTAACACATGCAGACACACAAAACAGAATGAGATAATTAGCTTATTTTTACATTTCATATTAGTTCCAAGGATGCAACTAATTACCTTGGATCGTCTCATGTAACATTTGTCTTTTTTTGGAAACATGCTGAAAGAAGGTGCAACATTATTATCACTGCAGGAGATGAGTCCTTGAGCAAGGTAATCTTCGAATAACTTTGAAAAAAGGGTTCATTGAAAAGCTGGTATTATCATTGTGAAGACATGTCAGTGAATTACTCCTCTCCTTTCCTCTATTCTGCTAAAGTCGAAGACTTGAAATAAAAGGGAAAGGATGTTTGCCACTCACACAAAGCCAAAGAGAACAATCTTTCCTCTGTTTGTTTGGTTGTTGAAAAGTAATTTGATCTGGTGTCTCTGATCGATTAGTGACTTCTTATTCAACCTGTGCTTCCACTGCAAAATATCGAAAGGTATAACTTTTGAAATGGGCTCTTTCACAGGGCAGGGTTTTACTGTTTATACTACAAATCCTGAAACAGTGACAGTGATATGTTGTCTACCAAACTGTCAGTCCTACCTCTAAGATTTTTACTGTGATGTTTGAAGTGGCAAAGGCTGTGCTTCATATAAATATTTACCTTAATAAATCATTAATCCTGTATTCACTCTAAAACACCCTGAGAAAATCAGTGCATATGAACTTGTTTCAAGACCTGTTTGAGGCGCATTTTGTTCAAGACTGTGTTATGATAATAATACATTTACTTATGGCATTTACTTTACACAGGTGATGCTTTACACAGAAAAAAATACCTAATAATATAAAACACTAAAAGCACAAGGATACACTAAAAGTACTTTAAGCAGCAGGGAAGAATAAATCATAAAAAGGTGAGTTTTGTGTCTTTTTTTCCATGTAGATACTCATGAATATGTTTTGGGAGTTCCAGAGGGAGGGGGCGACATTGGAGAAAGCCCTGTCTCCCCAGGTCCGGTGCTTGGTCCTGAATGGCGGGGATGAGAGATTGGCATCTGATCAGTTGAAACTGCAGTAAAGCGTGTGGTGATTGAGAAGGTTGTAGCAGGAGGTAGGAGGAGGAGGGCTGGCCTGGTTATGGAGGCCTCTGTGGGTAATGAGAAGGAGTTTGTATCGTGGGACAGGAGGTCAGTGAAGGTTCTGAGCTGTGCTTGAACTTTTCTTACTTGAATGTCAGATTTTTGAACTCCAGGACTGATTTTTTTTTAGACTGAATATGAGATAAAATGACATACAACACTGAGAAAAAGAAATAGATACACTGGTTGCATGACAGCTCTGTTTCAGCTTGACTAGTCTCAAGAAACCCACTATGCGCTCAGCTCTTTCTGAGAAACAGAGTAGCCTTGAGGGCAGATCATGGCAGGAGTCTCCAGCCCAAATATCCTCAGGAAAAGTAATAAAATCTTTGATCATTTTCACTCCAACAAAACTCCTGCAACTTATGATCCCATCTGGAGATTTCTATCATACCCCACAGCATCCATTGGATCAAATCATGGTGTATTTGCTCAAATAAAGATCATAATGATTTTGAACTTGTGAAATGATGCCCAGAAATACATGAATCCTTTCCAGCATTTGGAAGCCTATGTAAAGATCTGAATCTGAACATCATAACTGTAGTTGTAAGAGAGTTGTGAGGATGTCAAAATAAAATGTATTTAACAGTAAAGTTCCTTAAAAAAAAATGTGTTCATGACACTGGAAGTTACAAGCCTGACTTTTGTCTGTCGGGCTTTTACCAATTAGCCAATTAGAACTCAATCTAATGAGTCATAATACAAGTTTTATTCTCCAATGTACAACTGTTTTTCTGCATTTCATAAAACATGTGTGATCGTCTTTCCTTGACCTGTTTTCCCAGATGCCAGTGGTGAAGGTTCATAGGATTTCTTGTGGATGCTGAATGCTAATATATTCATCAGTGTTTTCCCCTCTGGCTCATAGTTTCTGTGTCAATCAGTCTATCATCAGCTGGAGAATCAAAATTTAGGTAGTGTTTTATCCACCTTACTGCCTGCTCTTGGGGCATGGATATGTCCTGAGGCAGTGAGGTGCTGTTATATGTTATCTGAGATCTTTATTTTTTCTTTCACAGAGTGATGTGTTTAAGTTTAAAATACACTCTGTACTGCTCTATACTGAAAGGAATAGCAGATGTGACAACCTTTAAGCCACAGTGCTGCTCAAACAACTCTTTCTAGTTACCAATCATTGTTTGAGCAGTCTGGCAGTTTCCCTCTCATCATGCACGAGGTCTTAACAATTGAAGTCAATCTGGTGTCTGCAAAATGTACATCTCTGAGGAAGAGTCACAGCAGTCTCATGATGGGGTGCTGATCATTCATGACATTTGCATATGTGCAGAGCCTCATCGTGTATATCAAAAAGAGCAAATTTTGACATTGTTATTCCTCTTATGTGCTTCTTGTAGCAGGCTGCCTCCTGACAAGACTACCAAACCAACCAGGCAAAACCTTCACTGAGCATGTCTCTCCTCAAGAGGAGCAGGTGAAAAAATATAGAAAGGTATGTAGTGCTGTTCTGCTGACCTTGAAGGTGTCTACCACAAAACTCACATCCACAAACTACACACGATTCCAGGCCAACTATAAATATTCAGTAGTAAAAGATTTTTATTTCTAACACCAAACCAACTGACTACACGAAGTCTGAACTGACTTTACTTGCAGATACAAACACTGTAGGAATGATCACCCAACTCTTCATCCCTGCTGAGCTTTTTTAGCCTAATTTAGTTCATTGTTTTGGTTTAAAGTCACATTAATGTTCTGCTCAGTCATTCTTGAGGAGTCGGGGCAGACCAACACAGAGCCAGAGGGTAAATCAATACTGGACAAGACCAGTGATGTTGCTCTGTGTCTTGGATTGGCTGTTAATTCTTTTATTACATATGGGCTCTTTGTCTTTAAAATAAAAACATAACTTTAAAGGTGTAAAAGTAAAAGATGAGTTAATTGAAACTGAATATCATAACAAAGCAAATTATTTAACAGAATGACAAAAAGTGGATTTTATAACCATGTATGTTATTTTTATACATATATTAAGTATAATGTAGGTTTTCATATCCACTAAAAAGTAGTTTAATTATCTTTAAAAAAAGGCAGAATAATGAAATATAATTATTAATTGGCACACCAAATTATAAATGTATGATTGCATAACTTTTGTACATTTTTAATTGCGTGATTTAAATGTACATTTAATTACTCATTTTACTCAAAGGCAGCCACTTACTGATTATGATGACTTACTGATTATAATTAACTGCTGAAATAGTGCATAATAATTCAGGCGGTGTGCTTCAGCCTCCCTTGTATTGTGTATGGATTCTCATTTTTATCACCATAATAAAAAGCCAAAGATGGGGGGCAACAGATCACACAGTCTGTACAGTAACCATAAGGCTGAAAGGAGTAAAGTAATTAAGTAAAATTACTTAAGTATTCAAGTGCTGTTAGTCATATATTTTTGCTATACAACATCTTCATGCTGTAAATGATAACAGCTGCAGATGTAAACATTTCTCCTGGAGCTACAGTCGACATCTAAAGTCTTGTGGTGTCAAGAGACACTCTGCTCTGTTTAGTGGAACACAGTAAATTGTTTTGGTTGGCATTTACACACCAAATTAAGTTTTCATTGCTGTGCTAGTTAATTTTTAAGCTCAGAATGCATATCCAGATCCTCAGAGAATCAAACTGCATTAACTAAGCTTCATTCAATTTTAACTGAACTGCATTATGTTTTGTCTGGTGCAATAATCATTGTGTTTGTTAACAGGAAAGAGTTCAAACACACTAAACTGCAGTCCTTCTCAGTTTCTTCCAGATGATACGGTATTGAGCATTATTCATTTATTAACAGATTTATTGCATGCTGAAATAGGCTCCAGCACCCCTGCCCCAGAGAAGGAACAGATGGGCAAAGAAAATTAATGAGTGAATGAATGAGGACCTGCAGGTATGCTTGACTAGGCTAATCACTGTCTGTCAATAAGAAAGGGAATACTGGTTTTCAATACGTGCATTCATCTTATATCTGATATGAACGTTTCTACATTCTACATTATTATTCAGATATTCAAATAACATTCTAAATGTAATGTATTGTATTTCATCAAGTACTATAGTGTTTATTTCTCTACTACCAGTTGTGTTTTGTTTTTTTTTTGAGAGAGACACTGTGAACTACATGAGATTTTCTCATGTTTCTTATTATCCACCCTCATTACCCAAACATTTGCCACAGTCTGTCATAATCCCACACACATATTGACCACATAGTTACTTCTTTTCATTCATATTATGCATATATATGTATATATACGCACACAAATGGGTAATTAATTAATGGAAGAACAAGAAAAGATTAGTGGATAAACAGAATGACAATGCCCCCATCCGCAGGGAATGAGGGGTCACTTCATGGTTTGATGAGGATGAAAATGATGATGTGAATCATGCTATGGCCTTTGTAGTCATGAAGGAATAACAGCGTTCATCTCTCCAGTAGAGTTCCAGAGACTTGTAGAATCAAAGTCAAGCTGCACTGAAGCTGTTCTGGTGGCATGTGGTGGTGCAACACCTAAGAAACTTAATTTTAGTTTTTCCTTCACCTGTCACCTGTCCATATATGCATTCATGACTGCAACCTATTATTTTGCAACCTGATAGCATTCATAAACCTCTGTATGAAGGACTGTTGATTGACAGATGAGGACTGCACAGAGGCCAAGGGAGACTGTTTGATCATGCAGAAGTTGTAATAACCCACGAGAAGGTGGCTATAATAATGAGCAGTGCTGCAGCTACCACTGGCCACACATCCTTGAATTCTGTCCTTAAATGCACAAACATTTGCCCACTCTTCCACTTCAGCTATTTCAAAACCATGCTGTTGAATTAAATGGAGTGTGCTTGACTGTGTAATTCTTAAACTATTACCCTCAGCTAATGCAAGCTATGCAGATGTGGTTGTAAAAAACTAATGCTTGAATACATTTATTGACTCTTTAAGCCATTATAACCACTCTGTCTCCTGCTTTATTCATTTTTTACCACATCTTTTTCAAGGACCTGCTTTTCCTCTTGTATGCCAAGAACCAGGAAGTAAGAATAACTTTTCTGCAGTTTAAAACTTGCAGCTGAATGCTGGAGAATTCTTCAGGGTCTTGACTCAATTGAATTGATTTCAACAACTTTCCAGAGATTAATGGCTCTATAGTACCATGACCAAACAGCATCTATTTTAATGTGGCTCTTGTTTTGTTAGGAATAGTTGAAAAGGCCTCATGTTTTTCACAGTCAGCAGTTACTTTTACTGTACTGACATATTAGTTATATAAGAGCAGCCAAAGTGTGGCCTGATGGAGCTGATTCCTGGTGGGAGTGTGAATGTACACAACAGATTTCATGCCAATTAGGCCATTAGCCTTCAAAATATGTTGATCGCAGACAAAGAAAACAAACACAGATGGACGGACATGATTAGGTGACCTTCTTAGTGGAGAAAAATAGATAGAAAATCATACCCAGAATAATTTTTTGTCTTTTGTCAGTTTTCTCTCATGCTGTGTATGCTCTGTAGCAGTTTCAGCCTGGCTGCCGTGTGGCCAAGTGAAGAAGCTTGCTCTCCATCACTCACTGAACACAGCTGAGATGAAAAAGTATTATTGACTCTCCTCAGGGGAAAGCAGCAAATGTTTGCTTAAAAATCAATAGATTTGTAACTGTGGACTCCTTTTTAGAGAAAAAATGTAGCAATACTGGGATGGTTTCAGGCTACAGTAGCCTGTAAGGAACATTCATTTTGATTTTTTGCCACTTGGGGGCAACAGAAAGAAGTTGTGAACACAGCACAGACAAATCATCAGCTTTTCAGCTGAACTGACATGGTGACTGTATTAGCCAACAGCTGATTATTTATGAGACTGTCCTCATATAAAACATGACTCCATAGGTGTTCTTGCAAGCTGATCACGAAGCATAGTTCTGTTTTATTGCAAAGCAACATCTGGCAGTTGTGTGAGACAGCGTCAGTATTTTCAGCAAATGCTCTAAAATGACATGTTTATGTTTAAGTGACAAAGCCCTCTGGTGGTTGCACTAATTATACACAGGAGGAAGTCAGGTGATGTTGTTATTAAGTGACAAAGTCCAGGTAAGGAGGAGGTCAGGGTGGAAATGTGGGTTGACAAAACACTGGATTTTAACACAGGAGGCTACTGTTCCTTTCCCTTTTCACACCGATTGCCAGTATTGTTTTGTTTAATCCTGATCACGATCATTCTATAACTTGACCTTGTGTTAATTGTTGTAACCATGATGACAAAAGGCTTATAAGATTTAAGCAACACTGTACAACTTTTGCTGAGCAACAGTGGCCTCTGCAGCCACAGGTGGATATTAATTCTTTTGGGCTCGAGTCTGAGTGATTATGTGGTTTTCATGTACGGACCACAAAGTGCATCTGCTTAATCTGAGCTCCAACTGTGTAGTCCTGCTCACTGAACATGGCCGAACAGTGTATATTGCTCATGATCTTCGTCTTTTGGAACAAGGAATCTGGCACTGTAAAAAAAAAAACTAAACCAAACTCTTTTTATAATTCTTATATTTTCAAAGTTTCCTTGCTGGATATTAAGGATGAACGGTGGTTTTTATTGACTGCTAAATCTTTTTAACTGATTCACAGTTCTGTTCGAATTACTCTTGAGCTTGGTGGATCTGATTCGCTCAGTTAGGCACTTCTCGTGGGAGATTGTATGTAGTGTAAGAACAGGTGTACTGGTTGTGGAGGTGGGAATGACAGAGCATCACCAGTATCCCTATTATAAGTCAAAGTACCATCAAAGGACAAACAACCTGTGTGGCTGTTTTAGGCTGGAGAGCTTGTTGCTATTTACACATCCATCAATTACAGAGCAACATTATTGTTCATTTGGAATTGTGTTAGTGTCCTCTTGATGAATGTAAGTTTTTAGATACAGTCTATGATGTAAGTTCAATATTTACTGTCTTTGAGCTGTGTTTCTGGTTTCCATCTATCTATCCCCGAGGGGAATATCTGGTTCTGTACCTGCTACCTGCTCCCCTGTGTTCAACAGCTAGTGGCCCACTGTGTCTGTTTGATGTTTGGTGCTGAGCAGGTAGGGCACAATGGGCTTTTAGAGCTTTCTTGCTGACAGCAGCTGACAATGAGAGGGGAGAGTATGAGGAGTTGCAGATTCAGGTGATAATAGTTGTAGTTCATCACTTCAAGTGACTGTTCATGCTGATGCATTGTTCTCACAAAAATATTGATTATAGTTGCTTTAAAGAAAGAAAGGACAAAATGGAACCTTGGAATAGTTTAGATAAGAACAGAGGCTTTAAGAGATCTTGGCTCAAAACCCATTTACTAGCTTCTTTTCTGAAGATGTGTTAGAATCAGTTGTCAGAGAGACAGTTCCATTGTCATCACATGACCTGCAAATGAGCTTTGTCCAAGGCAACTGAGCAAACTCCATCTGCTGTGAAAAATCCTGAGATGTGGCTGTAAGCTCTGGAAACAAGGAAATGGACGTTAAAGGAGCAATTTGTAAGTTTTTGCTATGACTACATAGCCAACGTTAGCAATAACAGTTGTTTACTTTGTTTAGAGGAAACATTGTGAGTTCAGCACTGAACTTCAGTCCTTTACTCGCCAAGAGCTGACTCTAGTGGTGGAAAGCAATAGCAATGTTTTGCTTCTAGGTCTATCACTTCTTGCCTTCTACTGAAGTTAGCATGCCAATCAGGTAGCCCTGGCCAGGGGCTTGCTGATTAGAACCCCCATCCCCCACCCCACGTTATGATAGCGACTCACCGTAACATCCAGACTGCCCTGAAGAAGTAGTGCTACATAGAGGGCAAATTCTAACCTCAATTCTAAATGCAATGATGGCTGAAGCTCTTGGCAAGCAACAATCATCGCTACTGGCTCCCAGTGAGAAACCATATTTGGCAGCAGAGAAGACTTACAAATAGACCCCTTCAAAGTTGAGGTCCCCCTCCTCTCAAAAAGGTGCCCTGGTTATTGTACCTTCACTTGCATGTTTTTTAAGCTTCACTGTGGATAAAGCTGTATGTGCAGAGTTTGGTATTAGAAAGCTGTTTTCACATTCCGCTGCTGAAGAGGGAAAGTTTTTCTGTGTATGCCTCAAATCTGAGTTTAAGGCACATACTTACAAGTAGGATTTTGCAGCATCCCGACTTGTTTGGAAGCAAATTGTGGTCCAGCTTATATACAATATGTGTGATGTGGAAACCTGACTTTAGAAAACCAGACCCAAATTTAACAACAGTAAGCTCTACTGTTGTTTCAATGTCTTTTACTGTCCAATTGTAAATGACCACAGCTATGTCTTTTACATCCAATATAATCAGATTTGGCACTCATTCCCTCTGTTGACTTCTATTCTCAGCCCTGATAAATACAGCTACACCACTGTCTGATACCCCCTGCTCCTCTCCAGCCTCCTCCTGCATTAGCATTTAGATTTGTGTGATATCAGAACACTTCTCACTATGGGTTCATCCAAATGTTTTGTATCTAAGGATCTGCCAGAGGGGCTGTGAGCTCAGAGACAGTCTGTCTTAAGCCGTTTTCAATTTGTTTCAGGGCATAGACAGACCACCAAACTTGAAATGAATGGTTAAAACCTTAATGTATCCTGACTGAAATTTATTCAAGTGAAGGTCCCTTTCCCCCTCCCATTCTGGTGTGGTGTCAAGTCCTGCCTGTTATGAGACATCTAAGACCTCAAAGATGTCTAGAAAAGGACAGTGAAGCCCTTTAGGCATCATGTCCAATCAATACTCTTCAGCTTTTTGGTGTGTGACATTAACAGATCAGTGGAGCCATGAAATAGAAAGCCAGGAAGCTCAGCTCATGCTGTTATCCACTTTCTGCTCTTAAAAGTGATTCTTCATGTTACTACCAATTACTCACTGACTTACTATACATACTTTTTTTTCCGGAGTCACCAATGCTGTAAAGGAAGAAATCAGACAAAGTGAAGCCTTGTAGCAGCAGGAGCCCTGACAAAGCAGAGTGTGTAGCCTCTGGTGGAGTGCGGTACATGCAGGCAGTCAAGCTGTCTCCATGTAGCCAGCTGTTTCACACTCCTTCTTAATCTGTATGCGGGCTCATTTAGCAACTGGCTGCTGTGGATTTGGTTTTCTCAAGCAGAGTCATTGCTGTGAAGGTCAGCTAAAATTTATGCCCACGGGATGCCCCCAAAATAGATGGGAGTCAAACCCTAGATTCCATTTGTGAAATTGCTAATGTGACACCAATGCAGGAAAGTAATGAAGAACATTTATTCAAGTACTGTATATATGCACAATTTTGAACTACTTGTACTATACTCAAGTATTTCCACTGCTTTATACTTGCACTTTTCAAGGGTAAATATTGTACTACAGATAGCATTACTGGTTACTTTTCAGGTTAAGATATTGCGATAGAGGTTCAAATTCTGCTTACTTTCGCACCTTCATTCAGCTGGCCAGTTACTTATTGAAATGGATGTGAATGTTGGTTTGTCGATTTGTTACAGACATTGTTGGACACCTCTAATGTCAGGAAGGTATGGGGGTGAGGGGGTTTTCCGAAGGTAATCTGAAGCTGTGCGATCACCTGCAAGCATTTCTGGTGAGTATACTGGCACCAACAATCTAGTGTAGCATAACTTTATTTTTATTCTTTGCTGCCCCAGTAATCACTTTATGATCCCTCAGATTTATCGTGTGACCCTTTGGAGGGGGCCCTGTCTAGTGTTGCCAGACTTTTTACTTCATTGGGCAGCTGAAAATGGTTTTGGGCAGCTTGTGAAAATTTTGACTGCTTTTTGTACCATTTGGCCAGTTTCCCCAATAAAAACAGATTTTTATATTCCACTCCTCCTCTCCAATTAGCATACACCTATCAGTGAGATTGACAAGGCATGAGTTTAATTGGCTCGACACACAGTCAATCATATGACACACAAAACCAAGTAGATTCCAAGTTGGCCAAAACCTTTTTTTTTTTTACCTTTTAAATTGCCTAGTGAAAGATTTTTAAAAGCTAATTATACTTGGAAACCAGAGCACCAGACTCACATCTTAGGACTTGTATTCCACCACAGAAGACATATATTTGTACATATGTATAAATATAAACCAGGGTACTTTGTCTATTTGCTTATTTATATATTTATTGATATGGGACCATGGAGATTTGATCACCACTGGTGTTAAAAAACATCAATGTAAATGTGCTGGGGTTAGCTTGACAGCTAATTTGTACCCATAGTCCTGACAGGACTAAAAATAACAAAAGACATAAAACATTTTCTACATAATAAAGTTACACTGAAAATAAGGAAGATAAAAAAACTCAAATGAATACAGTATGTCCTAGCAATCTTTAACTAACAATACAAATCAGCCAAGTATAAAACACTACAAGCAAGTTAATCTATAGAGACATCAGATCATTAATGAGTACATATCTGAGTTGATTTTAACCACATTTAAGTTTGATCTAAAATGTGCTGCATGTTGTTCAATTCCTTGTTCCCAGTAGTAGAGGCATGGTCTGGGCTACAATCTGGCACCAGTGGAACCAATCCCTAGGGTGGAAACCATTGGACTAAACTACATAAAAGTATAAAACTGGATCCATTTCAGGTGCAACTGTTCAATACTACATATTGATGCATCAGTAACAATCAGAAAATGTCAGTGGAACCAAGTACTTCTACTTTTGATACTGTAAGTACATTTTGCTGATAATATTTAACCACACCTTGTAGTTGAGAATGTGTCAATATGGAATAACATGAAATGCATGAAATATGAACTCCTGTCCTTCATCAATCTTGACTGTGTTCAGCCAGATGAGGGCAGTGTATCACAGCTTTGTTGCACAGTCTGAGAGATGTGTGCTAATCTAGCACATTCTATACCCTGAGGAGAAGCCAGCCTTAGGTGAATATTGGGAACAGATCGAAAAGCCTGCTTTGAAGCAACATCTTGAGTTATTACTGACATCAGGAAGAACAGTGAGGCAGTGGCTTCTAACACTTTTATATCCGCTGGCTGTTATAGAGTGGATGTGGTTGCCAGTTTATTATACACTGTTACACCCCTCCTCTTCTCTCTCTCTCTCCCTCACTGCCCCTCTAAGTGTTTCTGTGATATGTGGATTGTCTCACTTCTCCTATGCACAGCTGCTGTGTTGTCTTGTGTAGTTTTTGTCTGCCAAATGACTATCAAATGTGTGCAGAAATTCAAGCACAAACAGATTTTCAGTGAATGAGTGTTTCCCTTCTTTTACACAAGCTTTGTCTGCTTTAAACTGCTGCCTGAGTAGCAGCGCCTTTGCAAAAAACCTTTTATTCCAGCATTGTTTTATGTAAGCAGATTCATGCACATACAGTACCTAGCCAGACAAGTAATTGAGGCCGTATTGAGCATCTCGACTCGTATCTATGAGATGCTGCATTGATGAATAAATAATAGATTGTCCTTTCAAGTGCATCTTTGAACAGTGTTGAAGTTTTTAACCCCATGAAAACTGGAGACAGCTACTGTCTCACAGACTATAAACCTCTTATTCTAGTAGCCCCAACACACTCCGCCTCTCTCCTTCAATACCCCCACCCGCTCTCTCTGGAATAATGCCCCCCACTGGGTCTTCTTTCATCAGGGTGAAGTATCAGTGAGGCACAGACACAAAGGTCTCTCACACACATGCACAATTACATAGAAACATGCATACATATAGCAGACTGCACACTTTTGTTGTATGGCTTCGGGGTCCCTTAAGGGCCAGTGTTTGGAAATGACACCAGAGACAGCTGCGCCCTCCACAACCCATTCATCTGTGCCTTCATGAGCACATTTGTCATATTATGAGGTGATATATGGGAGTAAAAGAGTTAAAATTTCTGGTCTAATTTTGGCTGCATCCATGAAAAACAGCCAAACTGTGCTGCATAAGCGATGACATTGACAAGTAGCAGTCATTCAGATGAGTGGGTGAATCATATATCATTGTTACTTACAGCTTGAGCTTCAACCTGGCCTCCCAATTCTCCCATCCCAAATCCTATCACAGCCATGAGTGGTGATCTCGCAACTCAAAGCAGAAAGCCACTGAATGAAACTGTTTGATATATGGCTCTATTCCTTCAATGTCCTCACATCATTACAGAAATACTGCCATGAAAACACATTTATCAAAAGCGTCAAATAAACTTTCTGCCCTGACATAATAAAACCATTACTTTTCTGTGAAGATCTATAGTTTAAACATTGTTCAAATAAATAATTACTTAGTTTCTGTCAAAGACAGGCAGGCACAGAGGAACACAAGACTCTATGTGAATACTTTGAAATATAAAAGCCTGTCTAATCATCTGATCCTGAATATTTTTGATCATTCTGAGGATTAAGTTTTTGGATTCAGTAAATATTCACTTTTCTGTCCATCTGACAGAGGGATTTTGGGCCATCATGCCTAGATTGTCATCACTAGTCCAGGAGGAAATAAAACAAGTGAGGTAGTCTGACCTCCATTTGGTTATTAGACTCACAGCTCCATTGTGGCTTTGGATTGCTTCATCTTCCATTTGTTGAATAGGTCCTTCTCAGTAATGCTCGGGGATGCCTCCTCCTCTCCTGCTCCTCTCTTTTCTGGGGTCCCCCAGGGATCTATTTGGGCCTCCTCCTGTTCACTATATACACACTACCCCTGGGGCAAATCATGCATAGTCATGGAAATGATTTCCATTGCTACATGGATGACACCCAATTATATGTCCCCTCGAAGCCTCATACCACTCTTTCTAGTATAGTGTGTCCAAAATTGTTTGTGGTTGAATGACCTCAAATCAGAAGTGATCATAATTACCCCCCATGCCTCCACTTGCGGCATTAACAATCTTGCCTCTAGTCTGGGTGTTTGTACAGAAGCCCACAACCTAGGTGTTATTTTTGACTCTGTCTGTTTACACACTGACCAAAGTGTTGCAGTCATGCTTTTCCCAGTTGAGCAGCTAACCACGATCAGGTCATTCCTTCCCTCTGCAGACTTAGAAAAGGTCATCCACACTTTTTTCTCCTCTAGACTGGACTATTGCAATGCACTTTATTCTGCTATCAGAAAGTAAAACATCCACAAACTGCAGTTAATTCAAAATGCTGCTGACAGGACCTGCTAAGAGAAGCAACCATATTATGTCAGTCCCCGCTGCCCTTCACTGGTTACCTGTGAGATTTGGAATTGATTTTAAGATTTTACTGCTTGTTAAAGCCTTGAATGGTCAGGCTCCTGCCTATATCTGTGATTTGCTAACCCCTTTTGAGCTGGATCGCTCCCTGAGATCCTCCATCAGGGCCATGCTAACAGTTCCAAAATCTCTGCTGTTCAGTGCATTTGCTGTTTGGGCCCCTCAGCAGCTGTGGAACTCCCTGCCTGGAGATCTGGACAGGCAAACTCAGTATCCTTTTTCAAATCTCTTCTTACACACAATTTTATTGTATGGCTTATTCTTAACTGTTGGTATTTGTTGCAACTATTTCAATTATCTGTAATTTTATTTAAAATCGTAGCGAAAAAAATGTATGCTCTCCTGGCTTTGGGATAGTTTAAAATCTCGATGTGTTAAACTCATTTAGTGTCTTTATGTTTTTGACTAGCCTTATTTATTTTTATGGTTGTAGACAGCTCTTGTGTTGTTTTAAGGTGTAATTTCAGTTGCTTTAAGGATTAACAGTCTTTCATGTGATTGTTCTGATTTTGCTGCATATATTCTGTTACTTCTCATGCTTTTTGTCTGGTCCATGTTCTTGAAAAGGAGATTTGTAATATCACTTATTTTCTGTTTGAGTAAAGATTAAATGGAGCCTCAAAGAGTTCAATAGAAGGCATACTTAACTAAATAAGCATTATGAGATAAAGAATGAATGAATACTATGAATACTAATAAAATATATTATGAAACCAAACTATGAAACTAATTTAATCATTCTTATTTTCATCAGTCAACAGTGTTACTGAAGTTCATTTTCATTTCAAAATCCTCTATTTTTATTGATAATCACTATTCCTGACAGTGGAGGTCACCAGTGAACGCCTCCTCACATCTCAGCCAATCACATGTGCCCTCACTCTCCAGCGGGCTAACCAACTGTCAGTGAACTAGCTTTGATAGTTTTTGCTACAACAGGAGGCTGATTCTCAAATAGGAGAGTCGTGAATGAATGAACAATGAAAAGATTTCGGACACTGCCTTCGCATGTTTTTGACACAGAGCCGTGTCTTTCTCTCAGAACATCTTTAGAATCAGCACCACCGAGGTAACTCTAAATTAAACAGCTAGCCGCCTCTGCTAACGCTAGCCCCAGTTAGGTAGCTAGCATGTGAAGCTCTGTAAAGCTAAATAAAAAGAGAGGTTAGCTACTGAACTGTGGCCAGTGTTATCTGTGCACTGGATGCATTTACATTAGCAGCATCAGCTTTGTAGCTCTGGCTAAAGTTGAGTAATGGTTGGTGAGCCAGGAGACAGGTGACAGCTGCACTGTCATGCAAGGCGACAAATAAAAAGTGTCATTTGGAAAAATGCCACTATGGAATACAAACTTTAATTTGCTAAGTTTAGTTTTTAACTTGTATAATAGATGTTGTGAAATCTAAACAAAATCTGTGATGAAATAAAAATGAACGATCATTTCATAATTATGAATTATTTCGCAAACAGTTAATATATATATTTTCGGATTTTTAATTGTAATTCTAATTATTCATCTCATCATTTATTCCTTTAGTATTTAACATTTTGGTGCTCCATAAAAACAGAAACTACAAAAAAGAGAATAAGCTCTTAAAAATACAGCCTGTCATTAGTAACCACTAAATGTTGTCAGTGACTCATGGATCTTGTCAATCAGGGACTGGATCACTCATCATTATTCACATCCTCAGGGGTAATCTTGATTATTTATTGATTAATTCCTGCCATTCTGAGACTTCTTTGTGTTCTATGGATTTACTATCGGACTAATCAGTGCAATCGTTGCTGTCGTTGGTAATCAATACAGCAAAACACAATTTGTTTTGTTGATTGATTGTTTATCAGTTGTGACTGCCTTCACATAATCCTAGGGTCATTATATTTTCAAACAAACCAGTTCCAATAAAAAACTGGCGTTAGTTTTTAAAGTTGATCAATGGAAATTGAATCAGCATCAGTTGTGATTACTGATTTATTGTTAGACACAAGCAAAAATACCAAACACCCTCTAGTTGCAGCTGTTGTTTTCTTTCTTGTAAATTCGGGGTTTTGACATATTATTGAGTATTGTTGAGACATCTGAGGATGTCACTTCTAGGCATTTTCAATACATGTTTTGTTTCCATGCTTCCATGCTGAGCCAAGGGGATAATGAGAAATCCAGGGACCCTGAAATGTACATTTGGACCTCTAAGTTCTGTGCTGTGTCATCTAATCTGATATATGGGGCCCCTCTTTCTTTTGATCCCACTAAATGTGACCCTCCTGTCATGACCACATTATACAGTTAATTTCATAGCAAATAAGGTACAATGAGCACAACCTCTAACCCTTCCTAAACACTTCTTCCCATCCTCTCTCTCTCTCTCTCTCTCTCTCCCTCTCTCTCTCTCTCTCTCTCTCTCTCTCTCTCTCTCATGTGCCTGAGTGCTGAAGTCGGAGACGCTCCTCGGGTTTTGCCAGTGCGCACCACAGCATCGCTTCGCATCACTCTGTACCGGCTGTTGCTGCGCCCGGAGCACCTGCAGGCGCGGAGGGAGGTAAAGAAAAAAAAGAAAAGAAGAGATAGAGAGGGCAAAGAAGGTTTGAGAGGACATTTGAGAGCAGAGGAAAGAGAGGAGAGGAAGGAGAAGGGGCCGGACCCGGCGGGAGGAGCGCACCATGGCCTCAAAGGAGACCACAGCAGCGGGCTTCGTCAGCGTCAGCAGGGAGATCACAGGTGAGCTCGAACATGACTTTTTTTTTTTTTCGGGTGAAGTGAATTTCAACCTCTGTTTGAAGCCTCCTGAGAGGGCGAGGGGAGAAGGCAGACGTGCTTTATGACGCGTACGGTTAGTTTTTCTTTACTCAGCTGCTCTTTTAACCGCCGCCTTCCAGTGCGTTTGATTTGAAAAGAGTTATCATCGCAGGAAATGTCTCCCCCAGGCAAAAGCAGAGTTAATGGCTGTTGAGGCTTGTGGAGATTGTAATCCCATCGATCTCGGAGCTGGAGCGTTCACTTTCGGATTGATTTGGCAATAAAAAGCTGCAGTGAAATTTGTCGAGCACATGGCTCCCGTAGCGCTGTCAGAGTTTCTATTTTTTTAAAAGTGTTAAGCATGTGTGGCTTTGACGTGCGTTCATTAGGAGTTTTCATCTCTTTTCTTCTCCCTGCGTGTGAGTGCGTAGGAGTTATTGTGCGACTGGGAGCGCTTTTCGTGCAGCAGGCAGCATGGGTTCAGCTGCACACAGGCTGAGCCTCTCTGTGCAGGGGAGATCGGACAGTACAGCACACACACACACACACACCAACATGTTTGGATGATAAGTTGTTAAAGAAGGTGTGTCTCTTCACTGCTAATTATCCTGACGCGGCGAGTTAAATCCTGCTGTTTACCAGCTCAACCTGGTCAAGCCCCTTCTGTCTGGCCTGGTGATAAGAGCCAGGCGGCATTAGGCCATTAACACACCTGCCAGTTGAGGATAAGATGGGGTGGAGGGGTTCATGAGGAGGGGGGAAGGGGAGCAGATCCATCCATCATCTTCATGTGTCAAGAGGGCAGTGGAGATATGAGAGGGAATTGAAGAGGGAGAAAAGGGCACTAACCCGTCCCGGATCTTCCCCCACCCCCTTCAGCCTCTCTTCACCCCCTTGGGAGCAGATGCCGAGGTCACACCAGCAGGCCTCAGGGTGGCCACTGAGTGTGTTAAAAGGTTTAAGCAATTGGGTCTTACCCAGCTTAACGTCAATAACTCTCAGTTTGTTTGTCTTCGGCTCATCCTGCCGTCGATCTGCCGGTGTGATCCCCACCCCCACCCACACCCCACCCCGTCCCTGCCTCGTCTTCCCCCTGCGTGTGCTGCTGCTCGCTCAAGTGTGAGAGCCAACTTCATGGTTGTTGCTGGATGTGGAAAGTGAGAATTATGAGTGTGCGTTAGTGAGGGAGTTGGGAGACTCGATACAACGCGTGAGCATCGTGACACAGCATGACGCACTGTATCTCCATCTGGTGGGCTCCATGAGTGCATATTTAGTATGGGTGGCCCCGCTCGAAGTGTGGACTGTGAATATCACACAGCTTGCAGGCATATGTGTGTGTTTGCAGTCTGGAGATATAGGTTGACAGTGTGTTTGTGAAGAGAAGGTTGTATTGTTATGGAGGAGATGTAAATGGAGGAGGCCTCTGGTGCGGTTCAGTGAGCTTCAGCAGGGTCGCCTGGTGTGATGGAGTCGAGGCCCCTAAAGACTGCAGCTCTGGATCTTGTGTTTGGCTCCATTGAGATGAGCTGGGCTGCTTTTTTTTCTTTCTCTGTGGCTAAAAATAGCCCAGTTATGAGTCCTCTTCAGATAGAGGTTGTGTGTGTGTCTGCCTGTCCTCATGTTTGTGTCTTTGTAGCTGTCTCTGTGAATGTCCACCCCTGTATGTGGAGTAATCCACCAGTCTCTCTCCCAAAACATGATGACAGCATCATCAGCATCAACATGGTGATGTTACTGGGGTATGGGCACAGTTTCTGATTCACAGCTACATTCATATACAACAAATTTGGATGGAGGCTCTCAAACAAAAGCTCTAAGAGTCACTGTCCATCGAAGCACGTCCAGAAAGTGAACATTCTAAAAAGTGGACACCTGCTGGTGTCCTAAATCCAAGTCCTAATGCTCTGATGTCCAGCCTACTTTACTATTGAAAGTCACTGTAATAGTGACTATAAAAATGCCTGGAACTTTTGACAATTATAGATTGTAGTCTCTTCATGAATTGTTTTAAAAAATATATATTATCAGAAAATAGCAGGGGTGTAATAATTCTGAAACCAAGACCGAAACCACGATAAAAACATTAACAATATTGTATTGCGATGCTGGAAGACTGAACAGTGATACATTATGAATAATTTTTTTCCACACGTGTAAATCACAAAATTATTGTTCCATTCAAAGTTAGGACAAGCTGTATATTTTGTAAATATTACACATTACACCTATTTTATTGTCTTCCAACTGCATGTCACATGACTATTTTGGTCCAGTCATGATCAAGTTATGCCTGTGGTAAAAGTAAGGCTAGTTTAATTAGTTCAAGATGAGTAATAACCCTTAGATCACAGACCCCCAAGCACATTCAAGAGGGCACATAAAAAAATCGAGGTATGAATGGAACTGTGGATTTGGAGAATTGTTACACCCCTAGAAAAAAGTTTTAAAATTCATATTTCTTAGAGCCCACGGTGATCACTTGAGTTTACATGTTTTGTCTGATTAACTCTAAAAAAATTCCAAACATATTCAGTTTACTGTTATATAAGGTTCAGAAAACAAGCAAATATTTACACCTGCCAATTAAGTTTTAGCATTTCTGCTTCAGAATGCCTTAAATGATTTGCCAGTTATCAAAACCTTTGCATGTTAATTAATAGTCGTCATCAGCAGCTGAATTTAGCTAATTTGTCAAGTAAGTGGAGATGCTCAAACTGATGATTTGTTTATTTAGCCATTTTAGCCCCCTGTGACCTTACATACAAATGATTCCAAGGAGCTCTACGTAGTGTGCTATACAGATTTAAAGTCGGGAAAATAGAGGCATTGGGCAGGTACTCAGGTATTCAGTCTAAATGTGTTATGTTTCTTAGGGATGAACCAATCAGATATGCTGGGTCTTGGTGCCGATACTTGATGATGCTGCTTGTTAAGGGAACGAGGTATTGGTTGATCCACATTAAAAACCGTGTCTGAAGCTGTTTCACACATGCACAGCAAACCTGAACTTTTCTAGACATCACCAGGTGAAACTGTATGTGTAAACGCAAATATCTGAATCAGTTGGACCGAACGTTAAATTGACTTTAACTTCCCAGCTCTCTAGTATAAAGTCTGTGTGATGTCCGATTGAGTTGATGTGTGAATAGAGTAGGTGAATGTCCAGAGAATTTACAGCGAGTGAGTGGGCACGTTGGTAACGTTCTCTCCTGCATGCCCTGCCTGCAGGCACCACCACTTGCCTACAACCAAATGGTTTATATTTCACATGGACAGTCTGTGTGCTGCATGTGTGAAAGGGTAACACAGGGGAATGTCCAGAACTGGTAGTATGCAGCGTTTCCACTTTTATTCTATCGTGTTGGACAGTTTTTTTGAGGGTTTTTTTGGTCTCATCCCTCAATATTTGCCAGCGGTTCACTGTAGTCACTGTAACAGCACTGTCACAGCAGTAGCTACATTGTTTTCTGTCCTGTTTTGTTCAATTTTTGTGGTGGGCTAATGTTATTTTGATAATAGTAAGTTCTAGGTTCCTGCTGTGATGTGAAGTGATGTGTACTTGTGTTGTCATGTTACCTTACACATAGAGGAATGACCCATTTGGATCCATGCAGTGAGGTATAAAGGGGAAAAAAGAATTGGTATCAACAGAGAAGATTGGTCCATCCATTATGTTTCTCCACTCATTTACTGTGGTTTTTCCTTTCGTCACCTGGCTGTATATTCGAATTTATGGACTTACCCGTTAAAAGCTTTTTACTGTGTTTCTGAGTACATCTCAGGCCAGCGCTTTTCATTCTGTGATGTGTTTACATAATGTAATTAGCTCTCCTGTTACATCTCTTTTTTTTGCTCTGCTTTTCTCTCCAGAGAGCATCAGGAAGGTGCTGGACAAGCAAGCTGTTAAGTTTGTGCGAGCCATCAAGCAGGACACCAGGAGCGGCAAGTCGGAAGACAGGATTCTGGTGAGAGACGTCAACACCCTCACTCCACCTCCCACCCCTGTCATTCTGCTGTCACACCAGGTCACCTGAAAGAGATATTCATAGTTAAAAGGAGTGTTTTTAAGTGTTAGGCGTTGAATATGGAACAGAGGGGCACTGGCTTGTTACAGACAAAATGGAAATCGATGGGAGTTAATTGCGACAGATTGAAAGAGCCGTAAGAAGTCACAGATTGCACATCCTGAGACACACAACAGTTGCGTTGAAAATCAGGCTTAAGACAGATGCTGCCTAAGCAGAGTGAGGTGGACACCATGCCATGGCCTACTGAGTCCATCCTCAGAGTTTATTAGATGTGGCAGGATGGCTTTAATGCCACAGGCAAGAGTTCGGTGTGTGTGTTTGTGTGTGTAAGGCTGACATGGGGTACATACTGTACAGAGGCATCATTTGTTTTGTTTTTTTCCTTTCTTTTTTTTTTGTTGTTTTTTTTTTTTTGAAGAAGAAACCTCAGTGTGTGTGTGAGTGCATGCCAGAGGGTGTGTGGGCAGCCTGCGATGTGTTCAAGGAGCATGTGCGAGCCAAGGCCACCGCTGCTATTGAGAAATTGTCAGCCACATTAGCGACTGATCAGTTACTCACACGCGGTTGCTATGTGCGAGGGCGAGCTCATTTCCTCCCCTGAAGACAACAAAAAAGAGACGAGCTGATAAGTGAATCAAAACTATTAATCAGTACTTTTCTCAGTTTTCCATCTCTGCTATTCTGTCTCTTCTTCTCCACTCCTCTCTGCCTCGATTGCCATCATTACTACACCCCATTTATTTTTGTCATCTCCTCTCTTTGTTTCCTCTCTCCCTCCCTCCTTATCTGTCCATCTCGATTATTCTCCTCCCCGTCATCACCCTCCTCCTCCTCCCCCCACCACCGCCAGTCGCCTCTCACTTTTCCTCCATCTCTCCCCTTTATGCCCTTCCCTCTTCCCTCCATCTTTACTCAAACCTGTAAAAGGGTATTGAGCTCTTCTTTCCATCAGAAGCAATTCAATTAGGTCTCTGCCTTACGAGAGTTTTTTACTATCTAAATGGGCCTTGGCTGCCGCTGCTGCTGCTGCTGCTGCTGCTGCTGCTGCTGCCGCCGCCACTGCTCCAAATTCTTTCAAAGGAAGGGCGGAGGTGGGGTGGGGTGGGGATATAAGCATTCATTCTAACTCGTTGTCAAGGTCTCCCCCTCTAAAAGGCAATCTTTTCACTCTAATGGACAAATTCGTTTGGATATATGAAGGGTGAACAGATGAGAGAGTTTGTAAATAGACTGTTTGTCTCAGTCTCTGGGTATGATGCACAAAATACTCACCCATGCTTGAAAATGTCATACATGGTGGTTAGAGAAAGTGGAGTATATTAGGATTGCTTTCTAATATGGAGTTGAAGTTTAGTCTTGAAAATCATTTTTCTAAGCCTGAAGGCTTAGGCGAGGCCTTCTTCTACCTTTATCCCCCCTTTCATGTGGATCCCCCCCCATCACTCCCGAAGTGGATTTAGCAGGTTAAATCTGTAGAGGATCATAGCTTTCATCTCAATTCCACTGGTTTGTTTAGTTTGTTGAAAGATTTGTTAAAATGTTGTTATCAAGTGCATATTTACTGTTCTATCTATGAAAGTCTTTGTTCTACATCTTGCTCTTTCTTTGTAGACCCTTTTCCCTCCGGAGACTGCTGGTATCCAGCTGTCTGTGTGTGTTGACTGTACCAGCCATCATGCTGCTACACACTGACACACACACACACACATACACACACACACACACACACACACACACACACACACAGTTGACTCCCCCTGCTCATCTCAGACAGACCCTGGGAGGGCTCAGTGTGACATCCAAATGGCACCCAGGGCAATGCGTTGGAGAGCATCAACATGCATGTCTCCCTTGCTGGGCGTGCACACTCATGCACACAATCATGCACACAGTTTGACATGTGCAGGAGGCATCTACACAGGAACACATGGCTCAGTGCAACAAAACTTTGCCCGCATACACACTCTTACAGCCATTATTAGATCACCCTATTTGAAGATTAGAGGCAACTCAGAAAACAAAGCATCTTCAAAGGCAGAGAGGGCCAGAGAGGCGGGGGTGGTGGGATGGAAGAGGGGGAGGGCATCCCACTAGAGGAAAGGGGATGGGGAGAGGAGGAGGAGGAGGAGGGAAGGAAATCTCTGATGTGTGTGATGCCCAGTTGCTGGTTGGCTCTTCTGCCACTTATTTACCCTGATCCCGGTGGCTCCGTTTCTCCCTTATTGACTCCGTGGTTCCCTCACTCCTACCTAATAATGGGCCTATTACTATCTGAGAATGCGCTGTTTGACAGTCCTGTGCACCTTGTGCTTATTTCTAGGTTCTGCAGTTGCATGGAGGTCCTCATGAGACTCCAGTGGGATTTAGGCGAGGTCAAGCTAAGTGCTATTGCATTTAAAGAATCTGTGGTTGTGTCCGTAGTGGATGTGTGAGTTTGGGGAATGGTTAAGAGCAGGGATGACTTTTAAGTTGGTGGAAGTAATATATAATGATGATTTATAGTCTTTTACATTTGCTTTATTCCAAATAAAATAATTCATGCATGGAACTCTTTGTTTACTTGAAGGATAACGCCAGTATTTTGAACCTAGGTCTTATTTTCCAATTTTTTGTGTGTAAATGACTGATGGGGACAAAAGTCTTTGGAATCAGTGCAGTATCAGTAAGGAGAATGGTGTACCTTTGCAAACAACTGTTACAGTGTAATCCAGCTGGGCATTTGTCCACATTAAAGGAGTCGTCCTCAGATTGTTATTGTTATAGTTGTCTGTCAACCTATCCTTGAAGCAACGGGATTCCAGCGACTCCCATATCTGCTCAGTAGAATAACTTTTGTCAATGGAGACTGTAGGAATGCTCCAGCAATATTCCTGGATTAAACAAAAATAATCATACTCTTTAAAGGTCTGTCTCTGTAGGAATCCTATCATAATGTTGTCAGAGACTTATAATAACAATCTGAGCCTGTCGATGACAAAAACAAACACTTTAGTGGATGTACTTAGATATGGACAATTAGTCTTGGCATTACACTGCAGTAGCTGCTAACGGTTGAAGGTACACAATACTGCACCAAAGATTTTGTCTGTATCAATCATTTATGCACAGAAACAGGAGAAAAGAAGTCCCAGGTTCAAAATGCATTTATCCTTTAATATGATACTTAGTATAATTTTCTAGTATTATTCTATACCTCTGGTTCTTTTCCTAGTTATTATAATTCCAATACTGCTGATACTGCTTCAATACTGCTTCTGCTAATAGAGATTTTTTAATAGAAATCTTCTATCTGAACCTAGGATTTTAAAGAATTGACAGACTGTAAATGCTCTTGAGGCAAATGTGTTTTTGTGCTAAATACTGTAAATGAATCAATTTGACATGAGTTGTAGCAGCCTGGCAGTTGATACCATCACTAAATGGATGCATGTACTGGGACAGCTGAGCCTTTTGGGACTAAATTAATTTAAATAAATAAAGTAGTGTAAAACATACTGGTTTCCAAAATCTACCTCATGTTTATAGTTGATAAGCATCAGTATCTTTCTTTGATATTTTACTTCCTCCTTATTAATAAGTTCAACCTCATATGTCTCATTTTCTGTAACTACAGGTTGTCATTGCTTGTTGCCTTAATTTTGTTGATGTTGTTATTCTTCCTTTCTGGCTTTTTGTTTCTAAGCTTTTATGTCTCTTTTTTACTCCTTGGGGTTCTGTAACCTCATCTTAAGCTGAATTAGCGTTTTCAATCTTCTCTCTGTCGTCTTTTAATTATGGAATTTTATCACTCTTTGGGTTGTTAAATTGCTTCTGTTCCTCAGTGCTCTGTCCGAGTGTAAACTACATCATTGACTTGTGGCAACACAGTTGTCCAGATGCTGAGGGTAATTCGCACAGTGGTAACAACAGGTCTGTGGTTAATTTAATTCAGATTTATACGGTTGTACTTAATGTCTTCTGTGAGTATGCCAGAGATTTATATAAACCGGCTTTACCAAACAGAGATATACACTTTGACATGGGCATTTACCATAATTAAGATATCTTATTGGTTTGCATTATGGAAAATGGAGGAGCTTTAGCTTAACCATTCTTGGGACTAAAAGTCAGATATCTCAGCCTCTGTTTGACCATGCTGTTTTTCAGTCTGTCTCTGTTAACTTCAGCACATGGAAAGTGTCAACAATATATCACTGGAGTGCCCTTTTTTAAAACTGTGGGTCAGTACATTGAGCGACTTGTTCCCAAACTGGGGTTGGGACCCGTAAGTCTCAAGGTGATGAGAATTCAAGTCTTTTTCAGACTTTGCTTTAATATTTACTTTAGTCTCGTGAATTGCTGAATACATGTGTGCAGGACTCCCTGGAAAACAGTATTGATACTGAGTTGATTATTCTGCTGAATTAATTATAAATTGAATTGAAAATGGACCGTTTGGCCTCCTTATGCCTTTAAAATAAGTCAATCTGACAAGCATAGCATACACAAATGGGTCTCGCTAAGAAAGACATGTTGAGGAACCACTTTACCAACATGAAGAATAGTGTACTTAAAGGAGTCTGTTGATTTGAAGGTGTTTCTCTGTTAGTTTCTACATTTAGAAAGATTTCCAGTGGCATTTAACTAAATTCCACCCTGTGTTACTCTTACAATATCAATCTTAATCAATTTGTGACCATTGAATTAAGTGTTGTAATTCACTTATTTAGCTGCATACATCTTTTCCTCATCTTCTGTAATCTAATTCAGTTACTAAAATTTTGCAACAATTGCCAGAACTACCTTTTTGATGACTCCCAGAGGGCCATGACTGAACATCTTTAACTTGTAGATTGCAGAGAGCAATACAGCACACTGCCAAGCAACAAATTTGGTCCAGAACAGACAGGAAGATTTCCAAGGCTCTTTTTTTAGGCGTTATGACTTCATCAGCACTGTTCAATGAAGCCAGACAGAAAAAGATTTGCAGAAGGAATGGTGGTGTTGTCCCATGCAGGTCCCAATCTGTATCTCAAACCCAGGATTTTTACTCTTTATGGTTTGTGTTTTTAGGCGACTGAGCAGGACGGCATGGTGAATTAGATGATCACTGAAGAGGCTAAATGGAATGAGAGTTGAACCCAGTTTTGAGCGATTTGTTTTTAAGCTACAAAAAATCATGTGTGGTGGTGAACAAAGTCAAAAAGCAAGAGCTTGCCTCGTTGAATTATATAATCACTTTGTACATTTTAAATGGTGAAACTGGGCTTTAGCAGGCTCTGATGACTCTTTGTTGCAGAGAAACTGTGCATCGGACTGCATGAAAGAAAATAGTACAAAGCGGTAAAAGCAGAGACAACCCTGCTAGCGGCAGAATCTTGTATTCTTTCAGTCTCTCAACAAGCGCTTCCATTTTTTTTTGCATATAAGCAGCTTGCGTAACAGAAGTCGTACCACTGTATCATCCACAATTTTCTTTTCCTGTGACTTTTCCCTCCGAGATGCTCAGCGTGGAGTCATTTTCTCTGCAAGTATCGGGATTTACCATCTGATGGTGCGTGGCGAGAGCTCTGTGCTGTAGTGGGAGCTGTGCTTTCTTTTTGATTATCATAACACATGTTGGTAGCCTATGGCGGAGAGAGGCTGTGAAGTGTGACTGCTGACCTTCTCTCTTTCCCCATGAGAAGGAGAGAAAGTGTGAATGAGTGTTTGAAAGGCCACTCAAAGTATCCCTGCCTCTATTTTATCTCTCCATCCTATTCATTTCCTTTCTCTCCTCTCCTCCCTCGCTCTCATTGTCCTGGTCCTCCCTTCATCACCCCCTCCTCTCTCTCCCTCTCTCCTTTTCTCATCCATTTGGCCTCTCCCACACTAGCAGCTTGTCTCTACCTCATCCCATATTCTCACATTTGCTCACATTTTTCATTTTCTCTTCCCCCTTTTTTTCCTCTAAGCCCATTCACCCTATCCCTGCTGCTCTTCCCCTGTTTCTCCACTCTCATCTCCTACTCCCATCTATAGCACAACCCTGCAACCTCTTCCCATTATCTCTCTGTTTTTCATGTCTTTTTTTTCTCTTTTTAAGAGCTCCTTTGGGTTTCAGAGCGTTTCCTTGCCAACTCTTTGATTTAGGAGCATCGGACTGATTGGATTTTATGAGAGAATCTGGAACAAGATGTGTTTTTTGAGCTTTGCATTTCTTTCCTCTCATTTAGCTCCATCTCTCCCTCACTCTCTTTTAGCCACTCTAAAGTCCACTTATAAAGCAGGACCTGGGGCATCTGTGCTTTCAAACCCCCTGTCACTTCCACACACACACATGCACGTAAGCTGACAGATTGACTGATGGCAGGGTTGTGTTCTTATGATGCTGAGTTCACTTGAGTGATGGTGGCTCACTCTGTGTGTGTGTGTGTGTGTGTGAGAGAGAGAGAGAGAGGAGAGAGACAGGCAGGCAAGTGTAGTCCAAAGCCAGCTTAACAAGCTATTGTGCATCATTATATGTGCATGAGAGTCAAAACGGAGTGTGTGTGCTCCACTGGGATGTCGGACTTATGCAAATGTCTGTATCGGAATGTTTCTGATTTTGTGTATGGTGTGAGCGTGTGTGCGTGTGTTTAAAATGCCCTTGTGGGTGAGCCAGAAATACCACGGGCGGCCAAATCTGGCACTGATCCTCAGCTTGTTCCCTCTGAGGCAATGCTGCAACACACACACACACAGATACTCACGTACACTCACGCACACACGACCTAGAGACACACTTTGATTTGCACCATCTCGTTTGAAGTGCAAGACCCAGAGCCTGACAGCTTATGATTAATATAAGCCCCCGCCCTCTGCCCTCTTGGCTGCGTATGCACGCAAACACACACTTCCAGAAAGAGATACATTTGTTGTTTTAGCGCACGTACTATACACGCTTTGCCTCCGTATGACACACACACTCCCACCCGACCCTCGCAGCCTGCTTCAGGGGCCGGCTGGCTGGCTGGCTCTTTGAACTAGTGCTTCTGACACTGTGCCATCACAGCAAGGGCACTCACCTCCCCAACCACCAATCCCATCATCTTTGCCCACCAGTCCCTCTCTTTCACCACTTCCTCATGACTTTTGAGATTGTTACCTGTGGTGTCCTTGGCTGACCAGGTCAGAAAGCATTCATCTCATCTCTGAGGATTCTTTGTGCGGCTTTTAGGATTTTCAGTTGATCTGTGGAGAAATAGCTATAGGTATTTGGGTATTTGTAGTTCATATTAACAGCTGGGTAATTTATCCTTATGCCTGATGCTTCAGAGATGAACAATTTCTTATTTCTTGAGGAAAAACTTTAGATTAGCTCATTTATCTGCGCTGTTCAAGCCAAGCCTGTGTAGAGGCAGGTTGCCCTAGGGCTTTAAATCAACTTTTTAAGGTATATTAATATATTTTCAAACGGGATATAGAGATGGAACAATACAGTTTATATTGATAAAGTTTGATTCACCATTACATAACCCATTTATTCTGTAAAGGCATACCAGTGTTTGCATCTCTCCTTTTACACTGTCTGTGCATAAACCCACCCCCACTCCTCCAAATGTTCTCCTGGCTGGTCAGCTACACGAAGATAATTGGAATTGTACTCTATTTTTAATCAGTCTGTTATTGTTGCTGCTGAAAACAGCTGAAGGGCATTCTCACAGATAGTGTGGCATTTCCCAGGCCTGTGTTGCTGCAGTAACTGAATGGGGACTAAAGGTCTCCTCACCATGCAGCTGCCTTGCCAGCACCTACTGATAATCTGCATGTGGCGTTTAGGGAACATCTGCAAGTGTAACTACAGAAAATAATCTGGGCTACAGGTTCCCTCTCTAAACTGTCACAGTCTCTGCGTGCACATTGGTCCCTTTCATACGTGCACCACCACAAGTAAATTTTCAACCTGTAGAGCACACACTTGAGTGAAAGTACTTGTGGCAACTCATGTGTGTCTTACAACTAAGAAATTTAGCCCACTTCAAAAAGCAGAAATGCTGAGATACATTGGGTACTGCCATTCAGCCTAAAAATACTGAGATATGATTTTTTTCCTGCATACTGTCCATATTTAGGTTTGTAGTCTTGGGTACATCACAGCTCTGTCCAAAGAGGACAGTAAACAATGCTGTGAAAACTTTACACCTTGCCCAGTGACTGCTGCAAAATAATATTAAAATGATACAAAATTGATATTAGACATTTAATTGAATATACATTTTTTAAATTACTTTTTAAGAAATACTACTAAAACATACGGATAAGAAAGATATGATGACACTCTTCTTTGTCACTGATGAACATTATCAGTTGTCTACTGAAGTGAACTGGGTTCTGTACCCCAAAATGTTTAATGATAATAACTACATTACTGAAACTTGATTCTTCATCATCCTTCATCATTAGATTATGGTCATAACAACAAACATATAGTAAGTCATGTTTGAAAACTAAACTAAAAGATATCAGATGTCCTTTAAACTGATCCTGTTCACAAGTCTCATTAATCATAATTTCTCTAACTGAAAAAGGACAAGCTGCTGCTCTGCTCAGAATGTCCAGAAATCCTGGTCAAATTGATTAAAAAAAATATTGACGTGGTGTTACTTTTAATGCAGATGCACCGATTGCAATGTTCGGCAATTTAGTATGACCTGCCGATTAGTTAACTTTTTCAATCTTCTCTCTTTTTAAGGAATATAATTGACAGGATAGAATTGTTTTATAACTTTTCTTTAATGGAAAAACTGCACAAGGCTGGACCTTCTCTCACTCCTAGCCAAACAAATCTCAGAATAAAAAGTGCTCCAGGTTACTGATTGAGTTTATTGTTCTGAAAATTTTTGATGGTTTGTTCCTCAATATGTACCAGTCCTTGGGCTGATGTCTGACAGGGAGTAAGGGCATACAGACACATGAGTTTGAGTTTATTTGATGGAAAGGTGCTTAGAGGAACCTGTAACCTGTAACTTTTTATCTGCACATCTGTTTGACAGTTATATTTGCTGTTGAGATAGCACTGACCTGGGCGTGAAGTTGGTTGAATTAAAAAATTAAATAAAAGTAGCTACTGATATAGTAGCTACTTTTGCCATGTTAATGTAAGCAAGCCTGGCATACACTAAAGTTAAAATCTTAACCGATTTAGAAAATGTGAGAGACCACACACATGACAACAAATAATGTTAGATTTCAATGTTTTGTTCTTAAGTGTGTGGTGTGCAACAAAGAAGACCAACTCGGGACACCTCACACAAACAGACTCTGTCCTGACAACCAGAGTCTGAAAACTCAAATCTTGCGCCCGTGGCGGTAAATAAACATGACGAGACTGACGATGTCTCCTGCTTGTTGTACTTCTGTCTTCAGTCAGCTTGCTTCCTGATTGGCTATTGGGCAATTTTGGCGAGGATTTTTCGATTGTAAATATTATATTAATATTTATTGGGCCAACCCCACTCATCTTCAGAGCAGATTGGGAGGGTAAAATCACTCTTAACACTTCTCACATAGGAGAATCCAGCAAGATAATGGGTAGAACCATCAGATAACTGGGCCTTTGCTGACTTTGACTGGAAAGGGGGATTAGGGCGATGAGCCCAATACACAAGTAGCTTGCCCAACACTGCCTCCATGTCTTATTTTGGCCCTACAGATATTACAAATAGCGAACTTTGGGTCTTCTTCACTCTGATGAAGACATTCCTTGCTGACATTTATGTGATGTGAACCATTGTGCAGCACATGAGTGTAAATTTGACCAGCACAGAATTGGATATATCTGAGACTGACAGTTGCCCAGTCACTGGCCTATTATTGATTGATGCAGCTTTAAGTATAATTGCAGGATTCTGACTGTTGTTTACTATTTGCTAGTGTCAGTTAGTACTGCTATGTAGCTAAAATGATGTGCTACCTTGTCACTCTGTTGGTATTGAGAATACCAAAAATATCAGTCCACGCCAACATCAAACCAATGCAGTTTCATTTCCTCCACAAAAACATGTCTAGTAGAAGCGTCAGGCGTGGTTTATGGGGTAACAGCCAACAACTCATTTTCATATTGGCTAATCACAAAATAAATATTAGCCCAGAAACAGCTTACAAACTCTAAAAATGAAGCCTGCTAACAGATTTCATTCTGCCCTTGATTTTATGAGGATAGTTGGGCTGGGGAGGCGTGAAGTGATGGACATCTAAGATTGAAAAGGGGACTGTCACAATGGCTCAAGCCCAATTGGGTATACCTCACTGATATACAGAACATATTCCTTAGATTTCTCCTTCACCTCTACACATGCCCAAGTAGGCGAAAATAACTATCCTGAATTATTGATTGTCTAATGATACCTCAATGGGCTGTAAATGATATATCAAGAGGAGGAAACCATAAGCAAGAGGCCTTGTTCAGCATCAGAGGATCAAATCGGCACCGTCAGAAGGCCTGCATTATTGATGCCTCTGTTTACATGATAAGGCCTCCTGTCAGGTTGCAGGAGCTTTTGAAGGAAAAAGGTCTTCTGTCTTTCATTTTCTCACTGTATATATCTCTCCCCTCTCTTTTTCCTCTCTCTCTGTGCCTCAAGGTCCCATCACGCTACTCCCACTCCTTTCTGGATTTATATAACAGAGTTTTCAAACTTGTCAAGGAGTTGTGATTGGACTAACAAGGCCGCTCCACCAGTTTAGTGCAGAGATTTTTTTTTTCTTGGTGGGGGTATCATTCCGTCTCCTCCTTTTTAGTCTCTTGTTTTCATTCCTCTCCCTCTCCTCTGCCTCGTCTCTGTGGGAGTCTGTTATGGATGTCTGTATATTTAAGACACAGGGCTGATCTGTGAGGCCAGTTTTGCCGGGAGTTGGTGAAGTATAGTGGAGGGGAATCTGAAGACTTCATTATCAGGAGGGAAATCTGGTGTCTCTGTCCTTCTATTGCCTCCTCTGTCTCTCCCTCTTCCTCTCTCTCTTTGCATGTTTCATTTTCTTTCTTCCTCTCACCGTCACTCAGCGGGGCGCCATTAGCCATTCAGCACAGAGAGGCCTTGAGGAATTGAAAGCGACAGAGCAGAAAAAGAATAGAAAAACTGAAACGGGAAGGAGACAGGGGAGTTGGGAGATAGATGGGGGTGTTAGGGCGGGAGCAAACCAGACAGGGCACTGTGGCACACAGGGAGATGGAGGGATTAGGGATTAAGGAAGAAGATGGGGGAAAATGAACAGATTTCCATGGTGATGAAGAGCGAAATCAGAGGAATGACAGGGTGCAAGGGAGGGAATTATGGACAAGCCAGGAGCGGAATTTGAAAGCCAGCTGAAAAAGAGCAAGGAGAAAGTGTGGCCAAGAATTAGAGAAGGAGCTAGGGAGGGTAAGAGATGCACAGTGCATGCATGGGGTATGCTAATTATGGATTTGTGAATTATGAATGAGATTAATTACATAGGCAGATGTGAATATATCCACATTTTTCCTTCTCTTACTTAACCCCAGACACTTTTAAATGGTAATGCCTTTCTTTTGGCGAAAGCACACCTCTTTTTGCTTACTCTTCCCATCCTCTTTGTCCTCTTTGTCCTTTTTCTCCCCCTTATCTTAGCATTAGTTTCCTCCCTGACGCAATGAGGCATCTGTTGAATAAGTGCTACTTAGTTCCATCAACACAACTTTGCCGCGATAAATCGGACGGTCATATGACTCGCAATCTCCCCATAATATTTCTTTCACACACACACTCACACGCGCGCTATCATCATTAGCTTGCTAATGTCTGGAGTGCTTAGCATGACTTACGAGCCATTCGGATGAACAGCAGAGATGATTTGCTCGCTTTATGGGGTGTTTGTGCTGTGCTATTTTTTGCTGTGATTTGCATTTTGCATTTCCTGCTCTGTGACAGAAAAATGAATGTGCTCTCCCCTCAGGTCCTGGCAACATGGAGACTGTATCTCTTTGCTGTCAAAGTGCCCACCAAGGTAAATGTTCCCCCACTCTCAGTGGAATTATATGGCTTTCACTTGCCAGCCTTGATCTCATGGTAATTCGCAAGAGATGTGACAAAAGAAGCAGTCTTTTAGAGCAGGAGAAAAGAGATCATGATGATGACTGTGCTGATGATGTTTTAGAATGATAGGAGTCGTGGTAATGATTACAGTGAAGATGATAAGGTGGCAGGTGGCATAAAACTAGTTGTTTGAAGCAATAGTTTCAAATTTGCTTCATTGCTGAGAGTGAGATGAGAGATCGATACCAGCCAGCAGCTGGTTGGCATAGCTTATTGTGGTTTCACACTTTGGTTTTTGTACAGATTAAACAAACAGGCTACGATGTGTTAATTAGTGAGCTTTAGAAAGGCTGGTAGGCTGGATTAATTACGTTTGGACAGAGCCAGGTTAGCTGTTTCCCCCTGTTTTCAGTCCTTCTGTGAAGCTAAGCTGGCTAAACTGGCTGTTGGCTGTAACTTCATATTTATCAATTTAGACACGAGAGTGGTATCGACCTTCTCATCTAACTCTCAGCCAGGAGGTGAATGAGCATATTTCCCAAAATGTCAAACTGTTTTAACCTGGGTCTTAATTATGTAGTTTTTGTCATCATTTTTTCTGTCCTGATGAAATTGTACACACCAGAATAATTTCTGAGATCTGGAACAGTGGCGACATGACTACAAAAGTTCAAGACAGAAAGAAACACAAGTGGTCAAATGATCAGACAGGTTGTTAAACAAGTTTACAGTTAATCTGCCTTGTTTTGTGGCACATATGGAATCCAGTTGATCTATAATAGGATGGCTGGCAGAATGTTTGTCCGATTGTCTGGAAGTTATTCTCTTCCAGACCGGCCAGTAGTTTCTCTATGCTGGCCAGGTCAAAGAGGTCTGTCAATCTCTGGGATCATATGTAGCATTAAAGGACAACTCCTGTAATTTTTAGCCTGGGCTTTATTTCTCCATGGGTGTAAATGATTGATGGGGACAAAATTCTTTGGAATCGATGCACTATTGTACCCAGCAATGGCAAACCAGCTGCTCCAATGAAAAGAAAATGGTGCAGTTGTCCCTGTCAATGTAAGTCCACTAAAGTATTAGTTCTACTGTTAGAGTTTTTTCTGATGTTAAGCTAACCTCAGGGTTTGCTGATAACCTGTACGACTGTCTGACTGCCCGTGTTTCTTTCCCCATCTGACTTCCTTTAAGCAATGTTGCTGCACTGCCAGATCTTAGCAGTTACATTGTTGAGTACAATATTGTCTTGATCAAGGAAACAAGACCAAAGTCTTAAGAAAACATAATTATCCTTTAAAGATGATGTGAAATAGACAGTGTGTCAGTGTGGACCACAGTGATGTTTTTTGGCTGTTTTCAGGTTGAGGTCACCTTCAACTTCTTGGAAATCAGAGCAATGAACACCTACCCTGAACACCAGGTGAGAACATTTTTGTTGCTGTTTGTTTCTTCACAGCAGTGGAGAGTCTTATTACAGTAAAACTCTTGTCCATCCACTACAGGTTGTCATCGACACAGACAAGACCACCTACTCGCTGAGACTGCAGACCCAGGACCAGCTAGATCACATGGTCAGCCACATCAACTACGCCCTCTCTCGAGTCTTCAACAACTCTATTTATGCGTAAGCATCACTGAGCAGCCTCGCTTAGAGCTAAGAAACAAGTCTTTCTGGTTTTGTGTTGTATGTGCTGAGGAGCAAAGACAAGTTGGCCGACGTTAACAGCACTCGACAGTGCGTTGGCAAGTTGGCAGCTTCACTTTGGGGCAGCTTTCCTCCTCAGCAGCCAAATGCATTCTTGTATTGCTGCAGTTTGCATCCAACCCATTTCTGTGTCACGGTAGACTTTAACACCCAGCAATCACTGGGATTAAATCAGCCAGCTGACACTGAGTAGGCTGTTACCTGAAGGCACTGTGTTGGCTCTTTTTTATTTTCTAAAGCAGTTTATGTAGTTAAAGCAGTGAGTAGCAGAACACACAGTCACTGACGGAGCTGTAGACTCAGGCCTCCAGTCAACAAGCCATGTGGGCCCTGTACCCCCTGTGCACTTTCTACTCAAGAAAAGCATGTATAGAGTTCAAGTTCAAGTCCCAGAAATTTTTTGTGCCATGGTCATGTGGATGTATGGGTGAGCAGGCATGCAAGGCACAGAGTGTATTCCCCTCTCTCTTGGGTCTCATTTACAATTTCTAAGAGCAATGGGATTGACTCTGCTCCGGCTATTGACCTGCACAAGGCTATCTCTGCACTCTATCATCTTTCAGAATGGCTCTTTTCCATTAGAGCCACAGCGGATGATTGCTTCCAGTGAGAACATTTAAGGAAAGTAAAGAGAGAAGGGAGAACAGAAGGAAGGGTAGTTGTGGGTTTGATTGTGCAGCCTTGTAACTGATTGGTGCCGCTGTATTGAAGTACATAATGCAGATAGCATCAAGATAATGTGCACGTACACTCGCGCTCCAGGGGCGGATGATGATTGTCGAGATGAGGTGGGGATTAAGGTCACGGATGTGGTTAGGTGTTGTGTGTGATTTGTTGACAAATGGGATTAAGGATGGTGTGTGTTGAATGCGACAGTATAGCAGTGTAATCCTATAAAAAAGCCAAGGCAGGTACAGCACAGTATTATGTGCGAAAGCATTATTTACTTTGTGATACCAGTCTGTACTCTTTTCTGCTTACTGGATATTTTTTGTTAAGGAAAATTTTAAAAGAGAACAACTGGTGAGCTGAGGAATCGGTTTCTTTTTCTATAATTGCAGCAGGGAGCGGCGGAAGCTTCAAACAGTGTCCCAGGGATCCAGTCCTAGAGTTTACATGGTATTTATTCACCACTAAGGCAATGTCACAAGCAATTTCAACATTGCACATGTTTGCTTTCCATCTTAACTCTGACTGGAACAGCTATAATCAAAAAACAAGTCTACTGCTAAATAGCTTCTTGCCTGTGCAAATAAGACTATAAGAGTACTTATAAATAAGAGTACTATCATTTTAAGAATATTATGCAGCTGTATTTCTGTGTAGTAGTCATTTTAGCTCTGGATCTTTGAGTCAAATAATTTACAGGTAACCTTATTTAAAGTTGTCTGCAGATGTATTTTTATTTATTTCTTTTTTGCAGGGTGAGTGCTAGCAGAGAATGGGAGGGTTATACTCATTTACTTCACTCACACCTGGGAGCATCCTTGTATCAGCACACTGTCTCTTGGGCACTGAAGTGCTCCACTTAAGCAGCTGGGAGTTCAGTGCCTTGCTTAAGGGCACTACATCAGTACCAGCTTAGGGAAAGGAAAGCATAATATTTACTATCTACCTTTTCCCCAACCTGTAATTGGGACCAGGGGCTTTCTGATCATAACACTGCTTTTCAAAAATGAAAGATAGTACCTCTCCTAAAAAATATTGATAATGAAAGATGGTACATTTTCAGCCATTCTAGCAGCGTAGCTCTAGGGTCAGCAATTTCAGTCTGTTGGTCAGGCTACTACTTTGGTCTAGACTGAAATATCTCAATAGCTGTTAGATGGATTGCCTTAAACATTTGTACAGGCATTCATAGTGCCCGGACAATAATTCCTAATGACTTTGGTGATCCCATGATGTTTCCTGGCCTGCCCCCTCAAGACAGCTGTGCTGCCTTTGTGCAGTACAGCTTGTTATGGGACCTTGGTTGCCTTCAGGTTCATGTTACTAAACTCCTTCCCCACCTGGAAATGGCTCTAGTCTCCATTCATGATGCATGCTATCATTAGCTAGCGCTTCTTTACAGTTCATACAATGAAGTGGTGGTGAGTCACTGTGCCAGTCCAAGTAAACCCAGCCCGAGGTACTGTTCATCATATTTCTTATGTTTTGCTTTGGCCTCTTTAGTTTCAGGCTGCAATACCCTTAGTATCAAAAATAACTACATTTTGCCACTTCAAGTACCTTAATTGCCTCCATAAGCTGTGTGTCACAGCCACTGCTGCAACTGCTGAACGTGCTGATAAGTGGGCCAAGCTACTGTAGCTTCCAGTTGTTGTGACAAGATGAACCTGTTTCTCTCACTTCACACAGCATCTTTGCCTCATCTGTCTTTCTCAGTGTCCCCCCTGCAACTCTCCTGTGCCTCCCTGGGGAGGTGCCTTGCAGTTTGACTGAATCCAAATGTCCAGATTTTACCAAACTTGCAGACTCATAGACTTAATGGGAAGTCTGTGAGTGCTGACGGCTGTCCAAATGCACAATTCATCAAGTCTACTAGGAGCCTCAAGTGGAGTTTCTGCAGACTTCCAGAGAGCTTGCTTAGGCTGCAGATATGATGCATACCATATTTATTTTCAAAGACTTGCTTTTTTCATTTTTGTTGTACCAGTTTGATATAGTAAGGTTTCAACGTGTACATACAGAATATGAACAGTCTGAATCATTTAGATTTCTTATATTCTGTGAAACTAGATGGGCAGAGGTTGGTTTTTATTTATCTATGGTGTGAGGATGTAGAGATGAGGGTTTAATGTTGATATAATCTTGTGTTTAACAGCTAATGTAAGGGGAAAATGACATATCTATTGTGGTTACTATGTAATGCAGCAGACCTACATATATCATACCAATGTAAATAAATTTCAGAACAATACTTAGAAATGAGTTACAGGGTTAGGAATTTCAGTTTATCTCCATGGAAAAACATGAGGTTGTAAAAGTCATGTCTGCATTTCGTCCCCTCTCCCTCCAGCACAGTCACACATTTGACATGACAGACAGTCTAGTCCATCAGAGCTCAGTCCACAAGTCTGGAGGATGGAAATTTGGATTCAGCCATTGTTAAACTTCTGCTGTAGCGCCACCATGAGGCTGATATTTGTGGTTTTGAGTGAAAAGACTAAATGATTATTGGATGGATTATCATGAAATTTTGATGTTCCGATGGATGTTCCCCTTAGGATGAATTTGAATCACTTGGGTGTCTTAACTTTTCATCTAGAGCCATCATCAGGTCAAAACCTAAATTTGGTTTAATGACCAAATACCTAGAAAACTAAGGACATTCCCATCAGCCTCTGCTAGACATCAGCATATTAGCATTGTCATTGTGAGAGTGTAAGAATACTGATGTTCGTATACAGCACAAAGCGCTGCTATGCCGTTATACTGTAAACTCTTATTTTGTTTGAACCTCTTCTGTCTGTCTTTGTCTCTCAGTCCTCCTATTTGTCGAGCAGAGGGAGACTTGACTGATGGAAGTCACAAGTTTTCACCAAACTCTGAATCGTCATTAGAGCCCCAGAAAACCTGTGGTGAGTTTGCCAGCTTTTCTGCATACACTGCACACATGCATGCCCACAGACACACACATACACACACACTTCAGAGACCATCCACTCGCTGGCTCACTGACTCAGACCAAATCATTTTGGAGACTCATCCTTAAGTGGGTCAGAAGACCAGAGTTGCTGGATGCACTCCCTTTCTAGCTAGTAATCCTATTAATCTACAAGAAGAGCTCTTCCATGGTGCAATACTTTCATCTCACCTCAATATTTAGAGCTAATCTCTGCCTCTCTCTGCTGACAATCTTTGTCTTGCTCTTTCTGACTTCCTCTTTGATCTTTGGCCTGCACACTTTCTCCTATACCCTGCTTTATTATATCCTTTCCATTTCTGATCTGTTCTGGTCCAGTTTGGATTGATTTGTTGTCTCTTTTCTGTCTTTCAGGAGGTTTTTCTGAGACCTATGCAGCTCTTTGTGACTACAATGGAATTGGCTGCAAAGAAGAAGTGCAGTGGGTGAGGAGACTATACAGGCTCTATAAAGCAACTTTTGTTGGTTGTGCTTTTATTAGATTTTGAACTACTCCCGTCCTCTGTGCAACTGAAAAAAAAAGCTAGCATCTTTTTTATGTTAGCGTCCTGTATCTCTTTCACTCTCTCACTTTCTGTTAAAAAATCATCTTCCTCTCTCATCTCTCCTGTCTTTCTTCTTTGCCCTGCATCTCTGCTCCAGGATGTCGACACCATCTACCACTCTCAGGACAACAGAGAGTTCAACTTACTGGATTTCAGCCATCTTGACAGCAGGTGACATAGTTTACTGACATCTTAACTACATCCAGGCTCATTATGATACACGGGCATGCTCTGGTTGGAAAGATACAATTAACTTATTCCAAACTTGGACTCCGGCTGTATACAGTGCAGTCAGTCTGTGTCTCTCTACTCCAGTACATTGGATTTGAAATGATGCAACGACAATGGGGTTAAAGTGCTGACTTTCAGCATTAATTTGAGATTGTTTACATCAGCATTGGGGCATTTAGGGGATGGAAAGTAAGTGGACACAAACCCATTATATCTAATATGTGTCAGTTATGTTGCTGTCAGTGTGTGGCTGACTGTAACCTACAGACATCAGCATACATTCAGCACGCTCCTTGGTGATGCTCTGCCAGAACTGTACTGCTGCCATCTTCATTTTTATTCTTGTTTTAGGGGCTTTTTGCCTTGAAACACCTGCTCAGTTGCACTGGGGTCTGGTGACTGACTTTGGCAGTTACTTTGAGAATATTCCACTAAAAAGGCCCATTGCAGATGTAGTTCCTCATAATTTTTAATGATGGCTATGCACTGCCTATATATTAGTTCTGTATGTGGTACATGTCTATAATAAAGCTAAAACAGTACTGGTGTAACCTAATCATGAATTCAGTGGCACTGAGCCACACAAAATGACTTTTTTTTTTTTTTTTAGGTTTTTTTAAAATTAGATATGTGATGCACTTCATCCTCACAATCCACACTTATTTTGAGTGCATTGTGAACAGATACAGATACATGAGTTGCTCTTCTATTGCATTTCTGACAGAGTGTAGGTGCTTAGGGCATATTTGCTGCCTCCAGAGGTTTAAGCACATGTCATTTTGAATGGAACTCTGGGACCTGTATTATTAAAATCCATTTGCAGTTCCCACCAGTAGCCACAGGTGTTGCCAATAAACTGGGACTGAAATCTTAACAATTTTAACTGAAGGTGAAATTCATCATCTGACTTGTTTCATTGACATCCATTGTGCTGGGATACAGATCCAAAACAATAACAATGCATCATTGTGTTAATGCATCTTGACTGCACTGTACTTTTGGAAGCTGCTCCCTCTTCATTCTGCATCGTGATGTTTTGCAGAAATGTTTCCCACGCGGTACGGTGCAGCTCTTCTGCTGTCAGTCCTCGTCTTATCTGACATTAGAGTGGCTATTTGTCTAACAAGACCCTCCCAGGGTAAAATGTTGAGTGTATTAGTCTTTTATTCTCTCTCTAACCTACTTTCTGTTCTTGGTCTCTGTTCAGCTTTGTTAGAAGTTTAGGAAGATCATAGTGAAGGGGAATGATATGCTTGTCAGAGGCAGAATCCAGGGCTCCGAAAACAGCTGTGCCATATGTCTTCTCCTCTTCCTCCCTGCTGGTATCTTTTTTTTAAGTCCCCCTTTTCCTATCCCAGACACATTGAGGAAGAATGTATGTGTCGCTGGAGCACTGCCGATCATACAAAGATTTGACAGCTGACATACAAATTGAGAATTCTGCCTAGCTTACTTGTCTTTTGTTTGAGGAATGTTTTGTCCTTAGAAAACCCGGAGGCCTTTGGAATCCTCCCTCTTTCCTGTGTAGCAACAACAGTCTGAGTGGAGAGGATACATTCACACTTAAAAATGCATATCTCATCATAGGGGCGAAGCCTTGCTATGCTGGTAAATCAAAAAGCCATTCATAGAACCGTGATTGCAGCAGCAACTCATGAATATATTAATGTCTTTCATATTGAGAGCTGAAATCACTGCATCGCTGTTGTTTTTCCTCCAATATTTTATATAGTGTGTGATAAAGAGAGAGGCTTTGCAGGGGAAGCTGCCTGCCTATGCTGTTTTTTTAAGATCTTCCTTTAACATATTGTTCCCTTGTTCCTTGACTCTGTTCCTGCTGTCCTAGAGAGGCTGTATCAAGTGAAAATTAATAGAGGAAACAAAGATTTGACACATGAATCACAGAAAAACCGGTAAATGCAGGGAAACGATGAAAAAAGTGTGCAAATGACTAAAGAAAGGATCTAAGAATGGGTTTTTCCATGATCGTGTGTCAGAGGCTGTTTGTGGTGCATTACTCTCTTCCTCCCTTCCTTGTCCTTCCACATTTCCATCCCCTCCATCTCCCCCTGATTGAGCCCGTCTAGCGTTACCACAAGCGACAGGGCGATGCTTTTTCTGCTGATGCTGTCCGTCCAAACATCGTCTCTGCTCATTTCTCCTGACTGAAAGCGGACACCTTTTTCTCTGGCCTTGTCTCATCTTCTTGTTATCCACTTCCTGTGTTTTTTCTTCTTCTCTTTTCATTGTCTTCAGTTCTTTCATTTTCTGAATCACCCTCTCACACACAAACAGAGACACACACACAAACACACTGCCTGTCTCTGCTAGTTCGATCTGGTCACTGCAGGTTGACACCCTTTTGTAGAGGAGGCTGTATGTATGTGTGAATTTAAGTCGAGATTGTGTGCTTGCATATATTTTTGTTTGTGTGAGAGAGATATTGTTATGCCATTCTGCCCAAGAACTTGACAGTCACTCCTCTGTGTTCTCACACACACACACATATTCTCTAATAAACACGGGTCTGGATGCAGTGTCCAACTTTTCTCCAACTTTGTGTGTGTTTAGGCTTTTTTCTGTTATTGAAGCAGGACAGCAGCTCCACAGCTCAGTGCTACCATCTGCCTCACCTGTCACTGTTACAGCACCTGAGTCCTGTTCTGTACAGAGGTAGACTACAGCATTGAGTCATTACAGTACAGCACAGTATGCTGTATACTGAAATTTGTTATTAATATTTATGGACCCCAGAGGATGATTTCCAATGATTTTAGTGGCCTTTGACCTTTACTGTAGTGCCAGCAGTCAGGTCAGAATATGCTCTTTATATGACTTTGGTATTTTCATAAAGGACTATAAATATTCATCGTCCCCAAAGGGTAAAGAGAAATGTTTCTGGTGACCTCTGCTAACCTCTTGTCTATCACTACAAAAGGCAATTTTATTTGTTCTTAAGAAATCTGAAAATCAAGTGTGTTCGTTCTCTCCAGGGGATGAACCCTTATTTATTGTGGACACTTCATGACCTGCCCTCAGCCTTACCTACAAGCTATTCCATAATCTAACAGGCTTGATACCATGAAATGCTCGGTGCACATCCATGCTCCGAGGGAGACTTTGATTTGAACAACCCTGTGACCTTTTCTCCTGTACCGCCTCAGGACAAACTCTTATCTTTGCCTTGTTGGAGCACTTTTTGTTTTGCTTTTTTTCCTTTGTTTAGGTCAGTGATTACAATAAAGTTAGTTTTACTGTGCATGATGGGTTGCATGGTCTGTAATACTCCAAACGGACATGGATATAGACAGCACAGACTGATTCTATGGATTCCCCATTGGGTGTCTGCCTAAGTGAATATGTTCACACATGTGGAATCTGAGCGTACACCCTTTGTAGCATTAATTTTTGGCTGCACAGAAATGAATGCATGGGCAGCTGACAAAATTTGAATCTCACTGCAATGTGGACGTAGAAAGTATAATTTGAATTTAAAGGGGTAGTTTTACACTTTGAGAAATACATATACTTGCTTTCTTGCTGAGAATTGGATGAGAAGATGGAGAACACTCTCATGTCTATGCAATAAATATGTAGCTGGAGCTGCTTAACATAGCATATAGACTAGAAACAGGAGGAAGTGGCTAGTTTGGCTCCAAAGTAAACAAAATCCACCCACACCCGCACCTCTAAAGCTCACTAATTACTTGTTCGAATCTTGTTATCGCCATGAGGTTGCCAGGAAGTCAAACAAATAGTCCATTCTGACTGTCTTAACCCTTTAGAAAAGCTTAGCTAGTCTTATTTACACTTTGTTTTTTGTATGGATCAAACAAATGAGACGTAAATTCTTAATGAGTGATGGTTTCAAGGTGTAGGTAGGCAGATTGTTTTCACTTTCACTCCCAAAATGTCAAAGCTATTGCTTTAATTGGCACCAGTTAGCCACCCTTAGTGCATTCAGAACATGCATAGAAATGGGAGCAACAATGACAAATGGGACCTTTATGAATATTGCACTCTGAATCATTATTCTTGTTTGGCCTTGCATACAATACTCAGTAGCATCTATATTATATCATTCTTTCTACCTCTACCTTACCTAAACCCTTACCCAAAACTGAATTTAACTCTACCTGTAACCCTAAACCCACATCATTTTAACTTTAACCCTCATGCTAACACAGTCCCAATCCCAATGTTTACCTTAACACTAAATCCAAGTCCTAAACCTGAATTGATCTGTGTGAAGAAGTAAACTGACAGATTGACCTACTGTGTCAACATGTCCTCATGTATGAGTACAAGACAACACACAAACACCAACACACTGCATGACTGAGTGAGACATCATAGAGGTCAATTACATGTCCTGCTGTCACAACAGGAATCAACAAGCAGTGCTGATGATGAATCTTGACGTGTGCATCATCTGCTCTCACACTGACACACACACCGACACACACATAGACACAGCAGTCAGAATGGACTGGTCTGATGGCTGGCATGGTAATGAAAAAGGAACACAGCCTGTAGCCATTTTACTCCTCTGAGATATACTGTAATGGCCTGGCTACTGCAGTTACTGGCAACAGGACCCTCCCTGGCTAGATTACACTTTCTTACTCTCTCTTTTCGTTCACTTTGTGTTTTACCTCCATCTTTCTATCCTTCCCTCTTTCTTCCTCTCTCTGGGCTTATTCTCTTTCTCTGTGCCTCCCCTCTCTCGCTGCTGCTGCTTGTTTGTCAGATGATGTATAGCAGGTGTAGCAGCAGTGTGGCTGTAGTTGGACCTTGGAGAATTCTAAAACTCTCTCTCTCTCTCTTTGTATCTCACAAACACACACAGGACTGTCTGTGGGCTGTGTCTGTTTATGTACTGGTGGATGTAGCAGTATTTGAGGTCTGTAGCTGGGATCACACTGTGGCTTTATTGAATAATCCACTGACCCAGCCATCGATCTTTACATCTCTCTCTTTTTTTTCTTATTCTCTGCTTCTCCTCCTCAGCGGGGCTGCAGTATCAGTCATCTTTTAGAAAGCAGCCCTGCATATAGTGTTCTCCCTGTCACTATGATAAACCGCTTTTTACCAAAATGGGAGCAAAGAAAAAGTTTGGCCACTGATAATATGAATTTATGGATCAATGACATCAAATGGTTTTGAGCAGATGGAGTTCGCTAATTTAAGGTTTTGAATTTTATCTCTTTATATATCTTCATATATATATATATATATATATATATATATATGTGTGTGTGTGTGTGTTCATTCCAGGGACTTGGCAGTGATCGTGGCATCCATGGCATACAACACCTGGTTCACCAAGCTGTACTGCAAAGACATGCGCATAGTAAATATCTGTTTTATCTTTCTCACTTATAAACCCTCTTGCCAGATGATAATGTAGACGATCAATCAGTTTTCTTTATTTAGTTTCCTTCTCTTAGTTTTCCTGTGCAGGCCTGAATGTTATTAGAATACCTTTATTTGTTTGAATCAAGTCAACAAGTCTTAAATACTAAATGAAAATCAAGTTAAAAAAGCAAGAACGCTGAGTCAAATTACCCTCAGCAAAATTTTGTGTACCTATTTCAGATGAAGTGGTATCCATCAAAGGTGAACTACATGGCCACAGTCTTAACACATGAGAATTATTTGAAAAGCTTGAGATTAATATTCAGTGTTACTCACCAAAACACACTTGAGTTCAAACAAACAGACAAATCCTTTTCCTTCCTCATAAAACATTTGCAAAGATGATTTTAAATTTGGCATTGTTTACACATCCTTGTGTTTGTTTTTCCATATAGCTGCATACAAATGGCTAAATAAGCAACTCTCAGAATTAAAAGTTACTGAGAAGTATGTGACATCACCTTTTTCCAACTGAGCCCCGCCCATATCAGAACAATGAGATTAGCACAGTGAAAACATGTTAAATACACAAATTGTGCTAGCCTTTGCGAAATAATTAGTATTTATGTATCACCCCATCGTCATTTATACTGAAACGCTGACTGAGAATATAGGTTTTCAAGGTGTTTAAAAAATACAATGCCATTTTAAGTGTAAATTTGGGTTTTGGGGTACATTGCAGGTTGTGTCCCTTATTTTGGCCCTCAACTGGAATGCATATACAATTCATCATGAGGCTATTGAGCTTAATGAACACGAGAGCAATTTCATAAATTATTGCTTTCATAAAACTGCTCTGATAGTGTAAAAGCTGCAGTCCATTTATCAGAGCTGATTTAGAAATGGACCAGTTCTACAGCTACAAATCATTGCTTGCTTGTAGTTCACTTTTCCTGTCTTGATTCTTCCATTTGAGCTGGACACTTCCAGTCAGAAGTTGATGTGTTATTTGTTTTTTGTCAGGGGTCAGAGGTGGTGGACCAGGTCCTGCACACTGTCAGCAAGTCCAACAGTCTGGAGGAGCTCACTTTGGAGAATGCAGGACTCAAATCGTAGGTTTCCTCTCTCCTGGCTTCATCACCACCAGCCCCATCTGTCACCACCCTTTGTTTAATCTAATTGCCTCCCCTTTTTTTTTCTCCTTACACCTTCAGCCGTTAACACTTCCACCTCTCTTCCTTTGTCCTCTCCATGCTCTTCTCTCCCCTTTTCTCCTATGCCTGTATCCTCTCTTCTCACTTCCATCTCTCTCGCCTCACCTCTTCACCTCAGCTCATCTCACCTCTCCCTCTTACCCTCCCACTCTCCTCCCCTCCTCTGCTGTCTTGACCTTTCCAATTCTGTCTCTCCTCCTTTTTCTCTCCCTCTTACCTCTCTTAACCTCCACTCTTTCATCCAATAAAGCTGCAATAAAGCTCCCTTCTGTCTGCCTCTGGCAGGTGTATTGTTTCTCAGCTGAAACATTAGTGAAATTTTGGGCCGTACCTGGCAAGACATTTCACCTTCTATGCATGGCTGGTATCATTTAGCAGAGCAGTTTCCTTATTTAGTATTAATTGAGATGAATTGGCTGCCTTGGGGTAAGATGATTTACTGCACCATAATGATGAAGTTGCCAAGTTTTTATACATTCCCTGTATGAAATCACTTCCAGTAGAGAGGGCGATTTTTATTAGAGGCTCTCTTTGAGTACTGCACCAAAAGCTGAACACTGTACGATATACAAAGTGAAGTAAGATACAGTGAAACAGTGTATGACCTAAAAGGCTTCCCCTGAAATATGATACATGATTTCACATACGGAGTGTTAAAATAATTGTAAACTTTAAAATGGATTTTCAAATGAAAGTTGTTACAGTGATCATGTTAGCAAACTGTTGCCCTTTAATGCACTCAGGAGTCAGAAGCAACGTTACCATTGAGTTTCTGGCCAACAGATGGAAGGGAGTTGAAGGAGTTGAATATTTACTCTCTTTTAGCTCTGTTTTGGTCACTTTAGAGGCTGAATAATTTATGTTCTCTAGCTAGATGCTAATTTTGTCCTTTTGCTGCTTGGTCCTGAGCAGGTAGTACACATCCAGTGCTTGCTGAAAACGGCACGTTAGCTAAATTTGCAGCTAGCCAAATTATTCTTTAAGTCAGGAAAAATCTTGTGTATAATTTAAATGCATTTCCTCAACATTTATTGTCACAGCACATAATACAAATAAATTAAAATTTCTGAAAAGTAACAATAACATGTCCACTCATCACCAGGATGTAGTTTCATCAGATGCATGAAGGTGAATTGGGGAAATCTGTCAAGGAGATTTACTCAGGCTTGGAGAACAGGATTGAATTATCAGTTCCATAGAGAACTTAATTCTTTTTAACGTTTTGTCTCCAGGGATTTTCCGCAGAAGATGGCGTCGGCCCTGTCAGAGAACCCAGCCTCTGTGATTCACTCTCTCAACCTGGCTCATAACACACTAGACAACCAAGGTACCGCCTGGTCTCTGTGAATTCTTTCTCCCTCCCTGCTGTTCTCTCTCAGGGAACCTCTGATTGTTCTTTTGCTTTTAATTCACCGCTGCTTTTGTTTGCTCTCAGAGAATTCAAAATCAATCTGTGTCCTCACAGAAGCCGTAATTTTCTGTTTCTCTTTGTTTTTGTCTTTTTCTTTCTGTCCATCTTTCATGCTATATCTTTATGAGTGGTTCCTCTCTTAAGAGAAATGCTTTTATTTTTCGGTGTCGCCCACAAGCTGAACCTCTTATGTTTGTCTACACACATACACACACACACAGAAATACACATTTTAATTGTCTGTCTCAGTTGTTGTTATATATCAACCATTATTCACCTCTTTGCTCTATTAGTGTGTGTGTGTAAATGTGTTTGTAGGCCAGGGTCAGGCTTTGCATGCATGCAAGTATCACTCATTAATTAATTTCTGTCCACCCATCTGACACGTCACTTCCACTCGCTTCAACAAATTCTTTACTCACACACTTACCACCCTCTCTTTGTGTGTGTGTGTGTGTGTATTTTTTCACAGTGTGGGGACTCACTTTATTGTGATTATAGACAATAAAGTGCTGCAGCCTTAACTTGCCCTCACAATAATACCTCTAGTAACAGAAAAGAGTGACCTTCAGTGGTGTGCCAATTTGCAGTGTTTACAACACATTTTCTTTCTTTCTGCCTTTCAAAGTAAGAGTTCTGTACATGCATGTTAATAGAAAGTGAGAAAGCCAGGAAAATGCAGGAACCAGGAAACAAGGTTTGGCACTACAATGAATTCCATTTTTAATAAAGCAGAGACTTTTGTATGATCATCATGGATGCAGTGGGCTTAATCAAATTGCTGACCTGAAACTGTGTGTTATGTAATCAAGCTTGGCATATGGTATTCATATGGGTTTGTAGCTGCACTGGGTATATGTGGGAGAAAGTGAGACTATGAAGTATGTTGGTGTGATGTTCTTTTAGCTGTAGCATACTTGTGGGTACAAGTGTGTATATATAGTGTTTGTGTATGTTTTGGAGGAGGTGTATTGAGAGAGGCTGCATTTTGTGTTATGTGGCAAAGCAGTGTGTGGGCTGTTTTACTGTCCTAGGCATAATTCTTCAAGAGTGGATGGGTGTAGGGCTGTAAGTAACTGTTATTTCCATTATAGACTAATCTGTCAGTGGCTTTTTCTTGATTAATTGAAGCATTTGGTCTGAGGGGAAAAAAACTATAAAAAAATACGCATCACAGTTTCCCCAAATGTAGTGTCTTCAGATTGCTTGTTTTGCTCAACTTAGACTTGATTGGTTGGAAGCAGTTAAACAACTGATCGACTGTCAAAATAGTTCCTGATTTATTTGTCAATCAACTAATCAATTGAACAATTAACTGTTTTGGTTTAAGATAGATGGATATGTGTGTTCTCTTTGTGATTAAATGAAACCTCTTCCCCCTTTTCTCTTCTAATACCAGGAGTCTCCAACCTGATTCAACAGGTGTGTCGCCTCAACAAGGGTCTGCGCCTCCTCAATCTCTCCAAGACCTCCTTGTCCTCCAAGGGTAAGGGTGCTCCTCTGAGACACAGCAGCCCCTAGTGGTTGACACTGCACACAAACATATACACATACTATTTTTAAACGTTAATGAAAGTCCAATTAAATTTTGGAGCTAGTACAAAACTGTGTGTCTTGCTCAAAGATGCCTCGGCAGAGTGGAAGCTTACTATAAAATCCAGGTCTGAACCCATGTTCTCTTCAAACCACAATGCTGCCCCAAATACTGTTTTATTTGAGTGGGCATTTACTCTCACAGATAACTGTGGATGTACACTATGATCCATCTACCAAATCATAATCAGGCCCGAATCATAAGTAGTTGATCTGTTTTTTTTCCCCCTAAAATCCTACGAAGGCATTAGTGCAGTGTCCCAGTTCTGTTGCCTTATCCCAGACAATACAGCCACCCTCCAGTATTAGGACAGACTCCAAACGATAATATTGATAAAGATATAAATCCATACATTAATAGCCTGATCTTGATGGTGTTTTTGATCATCATAGCATATTTCAAAGCATTTTTGATCTAATATAGCATTAATGGGTAACGACTATGTTAATCTGATTTAGCTTCTGGGATGATTTTATTTTACTGAGTTGCAGAACAGTGGTATATTTTTGTCACAGAAATTATAATGCTGGAGGATTACATTTTTGAGCATTGAAAATTAGCAGTAACTATGAAAAGAAGGTAAAAACCAGGCCAAACGACAGTAGCTGCAGCAGCTGCACTCTGATTTGGTGATATATGCCATTTTGCTGAACTAGTAATTCACTTTGTTATCCCACACATCTAAAGACGAGGTAACTTTAGCTAAATCCGATCATTTTTGGAAAAAAACAAACCCGGCTAAGCTCCTGCTAAAACTAACTAGCATAGCAGAGTAGCAGTAACTCCTGTGTCATTTGACTCTAGTGGAATTATCCTATTTAATATGGTTAATCTAGCTTTAAATCACATTTAAATGTATTCTATTGTAAATTATTATTTTAATTTCAGTATAAATATTAAGCAGTAGTTGTAAAAGATTCATTATTTACCCTGAACTATGAGCTGTGAACAATAAAAAGTTTTTTTTCCATCAACACACTATACTTAAAATGGATAAGAAAGCCGAAAGAAGACATTCTGTTTGTACTGCATTTTTCCATAATACTCAGAGAAGATTATCTAAATCATCTGTATTTTTTGAGTTGTTTTAGGTGAATGGCATGGCAGTTTTGGGGGTTAAAATAACTAGCCTAAACAACAGTCGGCTTTAAATAACTAAACCCTTGTAACTCAACCTCTCTGCTTCTATATTTTCTCCTCTTTGCCTTTGTTGGGCAGCATGGATGAGGAGGTGCTGAATGTTGGGTGTTATATACAGTATATATACCACAGACAATGACCTTCATACCCTGCTAGTGTACGCTATGAATGGGAAAACCACACTAGGTGTGATTTTTAAAAAAGCAGTGGATTGACACAGTGATATTCGGGGGTAATGCAGTGATGGTGCTGACCTTGAATGGTGGATGTTGGTATGACTTTGCAGGGGCTGGGTATTTTTTGTTGAATATTTATAGATCTCCCTCCCTCTCTCTCTCCCCTTCCTTCCCTCCGTCTCTAAAACACCTACACATATGCCGACACAAGCACGTACACGCGCTCAAGCCATACATGTCTCCAAGAGGCAGATATATTACGCATGCTTTCATACCTTTGCTCCCACACACACTTGACAATGTCACACACACCGGATGGTTTCTAAAAGTCTCCACTTAGAGCAGAATCGAGCAGCTGATAGATAGATGGGGGGGGGGGGGATTAGACGCCCTGTCCCCTCTTCCCCTCATTTCCCTGCTAATCGCTGCAAATTAGGGATGAAGAGCTTAGTGCCTTGCCAGCTTCAGAGCGGCACATGCAGTAGCTAGCTAGACACACTCCCCAGTTCTAAAAAACAGGAGAAATACACTTCCTGTAACTGCTGGCTATAATCGAGGACGTAGAGTGAACAGCGCACAGAGTAATGATGGTTGTAGACTTTGTTTATTTGCTGCTGCTAGATATTTCTCCTGTGTTGTTGTTGTTGTTGTCTATATTTAATCCTCAACTTGCTGTGGCGTGCTGCCCTTTGCGTCAGTATTGCAGGGTGAGGATTTTAATGAGGGGTTCCTTCAGGCCTGTGGGTGTAATTGTGTTGTGATCTGATTTTGTTTTGGCTTTCAGGGTACAAATGGATACTGGGATAGGAGGAGAAAAGGTGGCTGGCTTCCTCCAAAAGCTCTTTTCATACTAGTCTGCCATCTGAGCCTGCCAGTCAGTTATTTTTTTGCCACGGAGCTTTCTTACCCCTCTTCCATTATGTAGCTTTGTGTTCATTAGTTGCTAATAAGTCACATCCAGAGCAATAAATTGGTCCATTGAAAAAAGCAGGCTGATTATAGGGTGATTAAATGACTCAAGGATGCATATAACTTGTTTATCCTCACTGCCTATCCCTCTGTCCCCCCCATTAGGTGTTGTTTCCCTGTCTCAGGCTTTATGTTCAAGCGATGACTACTCCAATTCTCTGCTGCACCTGGACCTGAGCAAAAACCCCGGGGTTCTGTCTGGGGAGGACGCCACAGTAAGGGACACACTGACAAACACACACTTTCAGTGCCAATGAACAGGATTCACCCCCCCTGGAATTTTTTTATGTTTTGCTTAAGTGTGTTTCCATCTACCTGTTTTATGAAAAAATCTGAGTGACCAATAAAGAGACTGTAACCTTGCACAAATTAATACATAAAACAAACATAAATTCTGAACATTGTTGTTTGTAAGCCATTCTTATGTAGCTTTGGCTCATTTCTTGCTTGGAAACAAATCTCCCAAGTGGCAGGCTTCTTGCAGACTGCAACAGGTTTTCATGTAGAACCTCTTTGCTGCATTTATATGACCCTCGCAAGTCCTCCTGGGCCTTCCACAGAGAATCATCCCTACAGCATGATGCTGCCACCACCATACCTCACACTGGGGATGGTATGTTTCTGATGGTGTGACATCTAGTCTGATGGCCAAAAAGCTGAGTTTTGACCACTGAAGCTTTCTCCAGCTGACTTCAAAGTTTCCCATGTGCTATCTGGCAAACTGTAGCTTAGATGTCCAGTGAGTGTTTTTAAGTGGCTTTCTCCTTCCCGCTCTCCCATATAGCTGAGAAAGGTGAAACATCCAGCCAGCTGTAGTTGTGTGCCCAGTCTCTCCAATGAGAACCCCTGAAGCATGAGGTATCACTGGTCTCTTGGTGGCCTCCCTCACTCATCTCCTTGTGTGGTCACTCAGCTTTTGGTCTGCTCTTCACAGATTTACAGCTGTGCCATACTCTTTCATTTCTCAATGATTGATTTAACTGGACTCCAGCGGCTGCTCAGTGACTTGGAAATGTTCTTGCAAGCATCCCCTGACTTCTGCTTTGCAGTCAGCTTTTTGTGGAGTTGCTTGGAGTGTTCCTCTGTCTTTATGGACTCACAAAATTTCAGACATTTCAGATACAGATGTATTTATACCACACTCCGCTGAAGCCTATTGATTACACACAGGCAATCTAACTTTGACTATTTATGTGACTTTTAAAACCCATCAGCTGCACCAGTGATGATTTAGGTATGCCCTATTCAAAGGGGCAAATAATCATATAAACAAGTATTTTAGAGCAGTAATTTTGTGTTTTCCTGTTGATCAGTGTCAGAAAAAGCCACAATAAATCTGCTGAGATCAGTTTTGCAAAACAACCAAACATGGAAACTTTCAAAGAGGATGAATACTTTTTAGAAGCACTTTATATTTTGGTATGTACAGTACTGTGCAAAAGTTTAGCCACTAAAAGCAAATAATCATTTTATTAATTAATTAACCTAAATACTCCCATGTCCCAAAATCATGTAATCCCAGGGTCCATGATGTTGAGATCATGGTTCTGTGCAGGCCACACCATCCCTCCCAGGACTTCTTGTCACTGAGGATAGTTCTTAATGACTCTGGCAGAATATTTGGGCTCATTGTCATGCTGCAGAATGAATTAGAGACTGATCAGACACCTCCCTGATGGCGTTGCATGATGGACAAGAATATAAACATCTAAAGTGCTTAAAACTTTAGCACAGTGCTGTATATAGTGTGGAGGTTTACCTATATTTTGTATCCATTTTCTAAAGGACACTCTTGTCTCTCCTGTGCAGAACCTGTACCTGTTCCTGGCCCAGCCCAACTGCCTGGTCCATTTGGACCTGTCTGGGACAGACTGCACCGTGGACTCGGTTTGTACTCCCCGTCTCTGTTATAGGCACTATCCACCCGTTGCTGTCTGATCTCATCTCTGGGATGGGATTCAGGCCAAGAAGCAGAAAGGGGTAGCGTCCTGAATATGAATCGCCCACCACGCAAAAACAATGTTACCTCAGTTGACTCACAGTCTGTCTTAGAGCTCCTCTGTGCATAATGCTTTGAGTGATGGTAAAAGCTATTAGAAGGCACTGCAATACAAATGTATACCCACTTATGAATTATACAAATGATACATTGTATGAATAGCATACAGGAGCCTTTGTTTCCTGTGTTTGTTCACATCTTTGTCACTTCAGAGAGATGACTTTGTCTTTGTTGTTACTGTGTCTAAATTTAAACTGTGTCTGCCACGGTGACAAAACAGTGTCTTGCCGCATTAGCAGATATGCTAACAACTGAAAGGATGACAGAGCTTTCTCTCTGGAAGAGTTCAGTGACTACGCTTGAATGTGTCTGCCCCTGCTGGTTACTGCTGAGATGGCAGTTCTGCCTGGTTCACTGTAAATATACAAGACTCAGTGGCAAAATGTTAAAAGTTACCGTTGTCCTCAGGATGTTGTTTAGTGTCTGTCTCCCTCTGGAAGATGTAGAGTTTGGTGAAAAGTGCTGGCTGAACGGGAGGTCACATTTATTGTTTATGTCTGCTGCTTTGTCAGAGCTGTATTGCCGCTAAGGGGTGAGCGCACAGTAGGGACATGCAAGGTTGGCTAGAACAGACATAAATATCCAATTTTCATTTTTTCCCTCTGCCGCAGGGAGGTCAGAGGTCAGTGTCAGCTACAGATCTACTCTGGGCTCTACTCTTGCTCAGTGACACCTCAGCAGGACAGTGTGTACTGCCATGATGTCTTTTTACATTACAAATTTTAATCCCATTGCTAATTCAGTACTGTGTTCCTCCCAGTGATAGAATATTAAGTAGTACATTTACTCAAATACTCTACTTAAGTACAGCTTTGCAGTACTATTTTTTTTCTCTACATTTATCTGATTGCTATAGTTACTGGTTATTTTGCATTCTTTGCATATTACTTTTCATAAACAATATATAATCAGCTTCTGTGCCTCTAATCTTCTACTGTGTATATATAAAAAATGAGGAACAGTGCTAGTATAATACAGATATTTTAAACTGTTCTCAGTGAAGTTGTCAAGATTTTCTAAGATCATGTTTTCCTAAATCTAGTGCTGCAACCTGCCTTAATATTTCAAGATAGAAGATGATTGCTGTCAGCAGCAACCACAATGACAAACACACTGTGTGTCCTGTGACGGCTTCACAATGAAAGTCGTCACCCTGTGAACTAGCAGCAGCAGGAAATGTTCAGTTTGCATTAGCAGTAACTCGATAACAGCGTTCAGAGAGTAAACAGAGAGGCTGATGTCAGTGAGCTAAAATTACAGACCGTAATAGTGGATTTCATATACATCATTTCTTGTGAATCCCCTGGACATGTGAAGGCAATTTTAATCTAGAGTGGGAATGGCGGACTCTGCCACTAACAATGAAAACCATCATATTATTAAATGTCAGTACATTCATTGGATATTTTTGAAAAATGTTGAAAGTGCAAATAAAATGCACCACAAATATCAACACAGTTATATGATTCTGCTTTTGTTACTCTCAGTACATTTTGCTTGTAATACTTTTACTAAAAAGTTTTGAGTGAAAAAAATGTAACTTGTAATGGAGTTTTTACATTGTCATTCTACTTCTGCTTCAGCAAAAGATCTTAATTTCTCTTCCAACCATGGTCTCTCTTTACCACGGTTACCTGCACTTCACAGTGACACGTTTGCTTTCTTCCCTTGCTGCGCCTCACTTCATTTTTACACACCTAGGAGCAGGGAGCTTGTCAAGCAGGAATCGGTTTCATGGAGGAATAGTCCAGCCTGTGAAACTAAATCCTCCTCCCTCCCGTTAATGTGGGCCATGAATTTTGTACTGAATTATGTGCATGAATGGAAGTCATTGCATCTGTTCTGCTTTATTTGCAAGTTCTCAAACTTTGTCTCACCTTATCTCTTTTAAAAACTCACCTTGTGACTGTGAGAGCTGCTCCATGTCTTGCTTTGTTAATTATCATTTATCCTTTCGAGAGAAACTGTCTGAGGGAGAATTTGTCTTTTTTAGTGTTGGCCTGTGGGATTGAATTATTAATAAGTTCCTTTTTTAATCTGTGCTGAAATACCAACGCCGGTCGATTAGTCAATTTGGGTGATGGATCACAGTGCCAGGGAAAAATGGATTTGTCTGATAGTTTAACCTCTCGCACAAGTGATGAGATGCTACTTAAAATCTTACAAGAACTTGGCTTTTGATGGTGGTCATATTTGCTTAGAACTCTTCCTGTATAACAAACACACATATATCATCTTTATTTCATGATTAATTGGCTCAGCGGTTCCTGTACATTCATTCCTATAGTTTCAGAATCCTTTATTTTGAAAGTGAGTGATTCTTTCACAAGATGAGAGCTTGATTTGATATGCATTTTGATGGATGGTAGGTGAGTGGCTGTACTGCTGCATGATGATCATATAAGCAGGGAAAGTGTAGGTGACACAGCATGTTTGATTTCTTACACACATTTTGAATGCCTTATCCCCATTTTTTATGTGAAACTTGACATTTGATGGATAGTCAATATAACAAATTGAGGAGCTGAAAGTAATTAATTTTTTCCTGGTATGGGTAGAGCTTGACTTTGATTCAGTGTAATACAATTACACTTCTTATTGCCCATTTGGTCCTGCTGTCGGGAATTAGTAGACTTCTCTGACAGATGAGCACTTTCCGTACACACTTTGAAAGACTGGTGTCTGCTATATTTCTTTCAGCTGCTGGAGCCAGGGGGCATTAACCCTTAAATGGACAAGTGCATAGAAATAAGTAACTGGACTTTTCAAACTATTACGGCTTGAATAACCCATTTCACAGTTTTATAGTTGGCTTCAGCTGATTGACCTGGCTGTGTTCTTTTTATAACCTCTTTAAGCAAGGGGATACAGACGTTCCAAGTCAAATGAAAATAAAAATAAAAATATTATTCCAGTTTATTTTCTCACCAATACAAAACACGGAATTAGCCTTGAAAAGAAATATTTTAAAAGTAAAAAAAAAAACATTGTAAAGAATATTTATACTCCATTACAAGTAAAAGTTCTGCACTGAAAATCCCACTTAAGTAGAATTAAAGAAGTATTTACAGCAAAATATAGTTAGCAAATTTAAATTGTAAACACTCATTATGTAGAGAAGAGACACTAGTTTTAACTACTTTAAATACAGGTGGGTTTGTGAAGAGAAATCTGAGGGGTCATGAGATGATTAATTGGGGAGGGATGAACAAAGTTCTACTGCACAAATCTCTATTCATTTTTCGGAATTTCTGTAATCCTTTTTTGTGTGAAATATTGGATCATTTTACTTCTTTGTGCCTTGATTAATTATTTAAATGAAACCATCTGAGAAGTTTGGAGAGGAAATCTCTCTTTGGTTGAACAGCTAATAACTCATAGATGTCTGAAATGTGACATGGGCCCCAACTAGATACTGATTTTCTGTATTTTCTCACAAGCCGAAAAGGTCAGGAGCCACTGATCTTATACAATGCCTTGTGTTTTACATGGTTATCATATGTTGTTTTATGTTGAATATCAGTCTTGATGATAATAATATATTACATAATTAACATATTAAGATACTTAAAATGGCACATATTTCTTCTCTCTCATTAGAAATTCAAGAATTATATTTCACGTTTAACTGCTGGACACATTATGTCTCATACTTTGATGTAGTCCATTCTCAGTGTGCACTGCATGCTTCACGTTTCCATATCATACTTGTGTATGCCAAATTTTGGACGTGGATTAGTTATTGGTTGGTGTTAATATCGGTGATGTCAAATATCATGCTCATAGGCCTGCCACTTAAAATCTGATTTTCAACGAACACAGAGGAAATTTACACTTTTAATTAATGAATGTGAAAACAGCCTTCCGGTGGTAAACTCGGCACATACATAATTCTGTGCAGTGAAGCTCAAACATTAAACTGTGAGAGAAGAAAAACACATTTCTGACCAAAGGTGAACTTTAAACTGTCAGATAACTAGTGGAGTACAAAGCGCAAAATTCTCTTAGTGAAATGTTGTGGAGTAGAAGTATAAAGTATCAGAAAATCGAGGTACCTTGAAATGGTATTAAGTACAGTGCTTGAGTAAATGTACGTGGTTCTTTTCCAACATCGTACACTATATCTGATGGTCCCAGAGTGTGAGCACAAAGTCAGTGATGACCTGAGCCAAATCCTATCATTAAAACTGTAGCACTTCAATATGGGATCTCTGAATGAAAGAACATTTATGTAGCGTCTTCCTTTGCACTCACAGCAGATCTTGACCAAGTAGTCGCAACAGATATGTGTGTGTTCACCTTGCAGAGAAAGCCATTTTGGAGAATTTATTACATTCAGCAGAAGCTAAATACACTTGTGTTGTTTCATAAACTTAATGACAAACATTGTATTATCCTGTACAAAGCCAAACCATATGGCACAAAAGAATTAAATCAATCCTGAAAGAAATTGCAATCACTGTTTTTATCCTGATTTTTACAGAGTAACATCTCATTTTGTTCTGGATTTTTAATGCCATACATGTACATATAGTATATACATTTAGGTCGATCAGTCACATTGTATTGTAACAAGATGATCACTGTTATTCACCCCACCTGTCAGTGGTTTTAATGTTGTGGCTGATCGATGTATGACACTGCATGATACATTTGGGGGGAAAGTTGTATTGAAGAGGCTTTGGCCAAGAGAGAAATACAGTAGCATCATTTGTTTTTTAGCCTGCTCAGATTGCATTTGTGTCAGCTTTAATCTGAGTTCTATAACCATTTGTTCGGCCTCATAGCCAAAATAACTGCTGTACAACACAATCACATTCGCGGTACTGAACATAACACAATCCATTTGTCTCTCTGTTTCTCCGCTAGCTGTTTGGGGCCTTGTTGCGAGGCTGCTGCGCTGACCTCTCCTACCTGAACCTGATAAGGGGCTGGCCTACTCACGGGTGGAGGGTCAGCGCAGCTGGCACTCTGTGAAACCCCAAGCTGTAGCCAGCTGAAGACAAATGGATGTGTTATGTTCAGTGCAATGTGTGGCCTGCGACGTTGGCTGACTGGCGCGGGCGCAAGCGTTATAAACTCAGCGCTTGTTTAAGCGCAATAAACGAGCTAAAAAACAAATGCTGCCTTCTGTGACCAGCCTCTTCAGCTGCAGCTTTCCCAAGCATCATGCAGTGTCGCTGCATCGACCACGGCGGTAAAACACTGACGAATGAGTGATGGCGAATATGCGGCCCAATACAATGACTGGGCATCGTAAATGTACTATATGTGTAACGTGCGTCGGGGCGCAAGCAGACTAATCATGCTGATGATTGTTCTTCGGGAGACCATTTATTGCGCGCCGCTATAATTTGGCTGTTGAGATAATACAAGTTTGTCGTGGTTGTGGTAACTGTTAACTTCTGGCACGGATGTGATGGTCTCCAAAATATTTTCTCTGCAATTTTACACATCTGTTGCGATCTTCAATGAACGCTACATAAATGTTCGTTCGAGATCGCCAGTATACGGTACGGCGCGATCATCACTGACTTTATTAACTGCGCTCTGGTTCAGTGTGCAGATGGGCGGAAGCTTTCGTGTCAGCGCTGTGCCAACTCTGGGCTCAGGCCGCCTCGTGCCTGACAACTGCTTCTGCTCACGGCATTCACTGAAGGCCACCCGTAAAATGCGGTTTAATGTTTGAACTCGCACCGCGAAATGTGTTGGCCCACCGGGCTTTTTCACATTCGTATTGATGTCGTGATCGTTGACGTTTTTAGTGGCGGTCAGCGGGTAATGTCGCCGTATCACGTCCCAAATTGGCATCTGAAAACATGATATGACGTGACATACGGTACACACTGCATCAGTAATGATTGGCTGATCGGCAAGCGTGAAATATAATTCTTGAATTTCTATTGGAAGAAATATGTTATGCATTTAATATTGACGTGATTATGTATCGTCGGGTCGACATGGGGCGTATGATGACCGTGAAACGCAGACGTGTGGATCGACTGTTGCTGAAGCGGTAATCTGAAGGCTATGCATTCGAACATCGAGTTATTGGCTGTTCGACCGAAGTTTCCTCAACTCGGATGGTTTCGTTTGATGATTGATCGGGCGCAATGATCGGCTGTTCACGCAAGGATGCCATCCGAAAAATGAATGAAGATTTGTGCGGTGAAACACTGTTCATCCTCCCGTGAACCTCAATTCTGGGCTCTGTTAGAAATGGTTAACAGATATATTCTGCATGTGGTGGTTGCTGCTGTGGTGCTGTCTAGCAGATGGTTTCGGTGCTGGTTGCTGATGAATATCGCTGTTCTTTGTGTTTTTTTTGCTGGGCTTTCAGGCAATTCCGTCGACGGAATGTGTTTTATTTTTATTTTCGTTGAAACTGGAACGTCTGTCTAACAAGAAGTTATGGGGCTGCAACCATCAGCTCGGCTGATGACTAAGGCAGTCAGCCGTGTGAGAGGATCCGGTTGCTTGTTCTGTGCGCGTCCCCGAGGTTGTGCCCTGACCGGCGGCGAAATGGCGGACGCAGTCTTTCGGGGCGGTTAACTCGTGCGTCAGGAGAACTCTGCCAATTCCCGACGGCAGGACAGAAGGCGATAAGAAAGTGTGATTGTGTACACTGGACTCTGCCGGAAAAATTGATTGCTTTCGGCTCAGTGATATTGACTGTCCATCAGGTATCGAGTTTCATAGTGAGGATGGGCATTCAAGCTGATAATGCTGTCTCCCGCTGCTGCGATCTGCTGGCAATACCGCCTGCCCGTCAAAATGCATGTCAAGCTCTCGTCTGTGAAAATCGCTCACTGAAATAAAGTTCTGAGCTGCTGAAATGGTGTGCAAGGCTGCTGACAGGCGAATATGACCTGTGTTTATTATGAAGTTCTAGCCTAATGTGAGCCGCAATGGTGCAAGTAGCATCATGCGGGTTAAACTGTCGGACAATCCGATGATCCTGTGATCGACCGGCGTTATTCGCGCAGATCAAAAGAGACGTGAATCTGAACAACATAAAGACAAATTCTCATCGAAGGATAGTAGATGACACAAGCAAGGGCAGACATCTGATCTGAATTGGTTAAAGAGACAGGTGGTTCTTTGGGGAACTGCAGGTAAAGCGGACGGTATAGTGAACTCAGATTCATGCGGGGTCGTGCAGGGTTCATGTTGCGGGCTGGTCTCCGTGAGCGTTCACTGCTCCCAGCTCTGGGTGGGCGGTGGGGGCTCTGGCGCAAGGAAGGCTGGGCAATGTCGCTGGCAATGGTGTTTTCGTGGACGTGGTTGGAAGAGGTGGATCTTTGCTGAAACGAAGTGGGGGTGTTGACTCCGTGCAGTTACATTTTTCGCTCAAACACACAGTAAATACCAGCAAATGTTTGAGGGTAACAGATCTTGGCTTGTGACGTGGTGACTATTGCACTTTCGGCGTTTTTCAGAATGCTGACCCAGTAATATGGTTTTCGATGGTGACGAGAATCATAGATCACTGAATAGGTGCCTTCGGGGACCGCGGTGAGGTCCGCGGTACGGTGCGGGCCGCTGCGTTTGCTGTGTCGGTTGCTGCTGTGCTGGGCGTTCTGGCAGCGCTGGATACGGGGTGGGCAGTTGTAATCTTTCAATACTCCAGTGGTCCCTGAGGATAACACACATACAAGAATGGAAATAAAAACATTAAGGGAACTGTGATACTATTTTTTATTTTTTAACAAAGCCAACCAAACCTGCAATAACTCAATCTTGTAATTATGTAAGACAATTCTCATAAGTATAGGATAATTATTTCTTAATGATGAGAAAATTATCTTACCACAAAACAATTTACTTATCACAGGTGCTATATGTCAGTTTTTGCTATCATTATGTAGCCAACATTAACAGCTAGTCTTTTATCATGATTATGGGATAATTCTCCCATAATTATCATGTACAGATTTCCTAATTATGAAAATGTTTCCTTATAATTGCAAGATGGTAAATTCTAATCATGAGACACTGAGTCATAATTATGAGTGACTTTATAATTATGATTTCTTTTTTTTTTCCCCCTTTAGTGAATGTGATCTGCTTCTATACTGTATCAGTACAATGCAAATGGAAATGTTATCAATGTTCCATCACATTGTAATGAATTGAACACTATCACATGCATTTCTTTCATCCAGATAGGACTGAGGTGAATGATATAAATCCTGTGGCTGCTCATTGTGTCTAGACATCAGACCCATTGTGTATGAAGGTGTGAATCAAATGGGTTTTAGTAGTATGCACAGAGTGCATACATGCTTCTTACAGTTCATACTGCTTGCATTACAAACAGGACTATTAGATGTCATTCTCTAAAATGATTTGTACTCATTTAATGTTATCAAAGATGAATGAACAGTGTGCTCTTGAAGCACTTGGGCACAAATATAGTGGAGGGGTTCCATTTGCACTGAATAGAGGCTTCATTTGTAGCTCTATTTGTTCAATAACTAGAACATGTTCCATAATATAAAATAAATCATTTTGTTTATGGTCATAACACAGCCTCCTATTTTCTCACAATTTTCCTTGAACCTATACCACGGTTGTGCAAAGTTGTCTTTTCTCTGTATTAGAGACAGAAGTGTCAGCGTATACAGAGCTGTGGCAAAATAACTAGCTTCAGCTACTGTTAAATACTGCTTTAGTGTCTATAATCAATATTTGCTGTTTGTATTCACAGTTGATCACATGACTGCTTGTAGGTGAAGGAGGTTGCTTTAAGTGATGAACCCGCAGTCTAGTACCAGTTTGATCAGCTTTTTTTCAAGCTTTTTTGTTTTTAGTGACAAAGTTCTAAAAAACCATTCTACATGACCTGATCAGCACCAAACAGCAGGCAAATACAATTAGTGACTAGCTGGTGAACATAGTGGAGCATTCAGGGCTCGGTGAAGACCAGAAACAGCAATGAAAGGAGAAAATGACTGCTAATGCTGCTCAAAATGAATGCTAATAGGCAAGTGTTTTATCAAAATGACCAAAAAAGTCAGTTAATGCAGGTTTAAAGCAGAAATTTTGGGAGTCTTGGATTTTGTTAAAAATGTCACCAAATGAGTAATCAAAACTACATATTATTGCAAACAATTTATGTGATGCACTTTTTTTTAATGGTAATGCAATGGTTAATGTGAACAAACCACAACAACAGAGGTTTTTGGTCTAATGCTATTAACAACCAAAGCTCCTCCTCCTCAAGCTTGAAGCCATTTCTAAACTAGCTAATTCAATAACAAGCTACATCTATAACTTAAACTATAGTGTAATTAGTGAATCTTGAGTGGTTGTATTAGAAAGATACAAATGACTTCCACAGTTTAGGCCAAGGATTTAGGGTGATGTAATGAAGATAGTGAAGCTAGCCATTTATTTGCAAATTACTTTAGCTATTGCATATAGCTCAAAAACATTAACTAGGATTGTCAGATCCCCATTAACATTTACAACTCAAAGCTGGACAGCACTATGTCTATGCCAGCCACATGGAAATGTCTTCCCATTTCCCCATTCCCATGCAGTTTTAAGGCTACGTGACAATGTGTGTATAATGCCAACTAGCAGACAGTGCATAAAAAAGATTCATTGAGGCAGCAAAAACGATGCCTTCTGTCAAATATGTTCAACCATCTGTACAGGCCACTCTGAATACAAAGTCTGTTGCCTGATATTGTCAAATGGTTCATTAGCATAAGTGATATAATACGTACAGTGTAGTCAGCTGTTAACACAGGGATCAGGTAGCCAGTGTTAAAATGCAGCCAATAGTGGTTGATGGCTGATTACATTAACAGTACATGAAAAGTCTTAATCCTACTGTGTGTACCTCCCTCTATGTCCATCTGTCCTTTTTACTCTCCTGTATTTACCAATAACCTCATCTCTCCTCCTTTCTTTTCCCCTTTTTCTCTCCCTTTCAGTCAGCTGTCATCCCTCCATCAGGCCCAGTCGCTGCGGAGGAAGAAAAGACGCAGCGTGCTGTCCATTTTCTCCGGCTTCCGCAAGAACCGCAACTCCACCATCTCCAATCAGGACTCAGAGTAAGCACAAGTACACAGCAGAGGGGCCGAGTGGAGGCAGGGAGTGAGAGTAACATTAAAGAGCACAGACCACGAGAATGAGACGGCTGTTAAATTAATCCAGTGCTGAGCATTAACGTCACTTCACAGCTTCATAAATATTTGAATGGAAGAAAATATTTCGCCATCTCCAACTGTTTTCCCTCACACTTTGAATTTATGGCACTGCATACATTTAAGCTGCTGTTACATAACGGCACCATAGTTCAAAAAGTATTGCAAAGAGGGAAAAAAGCACAATGTGTAAAACGTATTTTAAAAATGAATTACACAGATTAGTAAGAGAGAATAGTGCTCAGTTGGCACTTTTTGCAAACTTCACCATTAAAAGTAGTCACACTGTGGCACAAAATGGAGGAGAAAAAGGCACTCACTGAGTGCCACAGTATGTGTTTCAGCTGACAGAAATGGTTACAGATTGAACTTGAAGGAATTGTTGCAAAACTAAAACCTGGTGACCCAGTCACCTGTGCTGGTTAACAACCTGGCTGTGAAGCAGGAGTTACACACTTAAACAGAGCCAGTCTTCTACAGCAGTCTGAAAGAGAAGAAGAACAGGTGACTCATCTGAAGGCCAGCTATAGATAGAAACTGCTTTTTAACAGTTAACAGTTTACCATATTATGAAGCGTTTGAACCTGCAGATTGTTGCTAAGCAATCAAAGAGATTGTTTGTTGCTGCATTCACTTGGCTTTGTCTTTTTACAACAGCACAGAGAGTGTGGGAAGTGTAACAGAATCTGGGCCAAAAATCTGCCCATTAACTGCAGAATTTTCAAATTGATGGCAAAGAAGCACATGCTTGTGCTGCATATTGTAAATTAGGAATTGTTTTTTTTTATGGTTGTGTTTTTCTGTCTGTCTGTTCCAGCAGCGCCTCAGAGAATGTCTACTCGATGATTCAGCACCCAAAGGATGCTGTGAGGCCAGAGAGCGGTGTTCCTGGAGCAAACGGGACCATGCCTTCACCTCGGCCAACACAGGGCGCACCTGTGCATGGGATGAGGGCTGCCAGCCCCCCCTGCCTCATCCAAAGACAGGTACTGTGTTAGGAACAGTCGCAGTGAGAATGCAGGGACCACTCATCAACCAGAAATTTTAACTTTTATGACAACAAGCAGCTACTGAGACTTGATCCCTCACAGCTCCAGGGCTGCTGCTCTATACCTTATTGTGACCTTTGACCTACGAAAGCATAAAGGCTTCCCTAAGTGTGTATTTACCCTCCAAATAGGCAAAACATTTTGGCACACATGGCATTAATGCTCTGCGGAATAGTGTCCCAATCTGGCACACCCAACTATTTCTCCAATCTGTTCACAGTCTAACTCTCACATAGGGATCCAAATTGTGAGCATCCTGCTCCCAATTCCTATAGTCCCACATGACAGGACAGGGTGCACAGTTGCATGCTATGCCCTACACCTGCTATTCTCAGCCACAGCCTCAGCTTGTTTGAGGTGTGGAGGACTATATGGCCTATTTTAAATCTCTTCTCAAATGTGCGCGTGCACACACACGCAGAGAGCGTTGTGGTCGTCCAAATCCCCTTGGTTCTCAAAGTAGAGTCCTTGGATCCTCACTGATCCTTAAGGGGATTTGAGGACATCCCCAGCAAAATGAGGGATAATTTAATTTTGGCATAATTGAATTCACTAGAATTATAAATTTTTAATCACAGGCTTCACTCTCACCACTGTTACCACCAGACTGGACAGTTTAACGATTCAGTAGATCATCAAAAACAAGCTGGGAATCCTAGAGAGCTATATATATCATACATAAAAATATATGAGGTGTAATATTTGACTTTTATGAGGTTAGAGTGCTCATGTATCTGTATTTCTTTGTCCGTGTACAGTCGACAGATCTGGTCAGCATGGTGTACAGCTGCATCGGAGCAGAAATTGAGGACTCAGATGGCAGCAGCACCTGTGACATCAAAGGGACAGACCAAGATACTGACAGATCGACCACCGTCTCGGATGCCCCTGCAGATACTCGGACTAACGGCCACTTGGTGTCCTCCAAACAACAGACGGACAGGCAGATGGAGACGGGCAGGCAGGAGAGGATCGTACCCCTGACAGACTCACGGACTGAGATGGAGGAGGACGGACAGAGCGCCGGTGGAAGTGTGGCCCCCTGTGGGCCAAGGCCAGAGCCGCCACCACAGAGCACCAAGCCCAGTCTGGCTGTCATGAGGCAGAGACACCTTCAGGAGAGTTTAGGTACTGCAAGTTAAACAACATCTGAGGTTATATTACAGTGTTTTGTGATTGCTTTGGCTCAGTTTTCACCACAGAGTTTCAAGGTTCAAGACTCCAGATGCAAATAGCCAAAATTGACTTCCTGAAATCTTTCCTTTTAAACAGAAGATGTTGTCCTGGTTTACAAAGTGCAAAACACTAAATCACATTCTCCGTCTTCAGAATACAGTCACCTTATGTACAAGTTGCAGCACCTGTTATGAAGTGTACAGATCATTGAATAAAATGCAAGCATGTCTCTTTATATTAACAAATTTACCCTGTTGAGCAGTATTGCACCATGAATGCTAATAACTTCACCACTACTGCCATTTTAAATGAACAGCAGTAATGAAAAAAACTAGGGGAAAAGAATGCAATTTCTGTCGTAATAATGTAGGATTAACTTTATTGTAATGTCAGACTCCTCTAGTAATACAGCATATTCAATAAATAAAATTATTTTTTAAAACTTATTCTTATTCCACATCATTTCAGATACTGACTTCTGCAGAAATTGTGCAGAAATAGTTTTCCCTCTCTGTGTTATCTGGAGGAAATGAGCAGTGTAGTGACTTTGCAGCGACTCTGTAGTGATGACAGCTAGATACTGTTGACACTGTATTTTAAAACTAAATTTATATAATATGATGCTCTTATAAATCATGTAAACAATGTTTATGGTATAATATAGCATTTGCAGATTGAATCTCTGTGTAGAAAATTGAGCCAAAGAAACTGCAAAATGCTGTAGAGCTTCTGTGTCAGAGTCATTGTCAGATAAATTGTAATGCCATGGTATAATTATTGTAAACAAATGACAAAGAAAGCTGACTGACTCTGTGTAATTATGTACTTTTTTCAGAATCTTTGCTGATGTTAAATTGCAGCATGTGGCAGCACTCTTGATGCGAGTCGCTCAAATATTAATAATTACTAACGATAATGTTAGATTAATGATGCATTATCAGATCTACATTTGGGTCAAACAACTCTATAAATATTAGTAAATAAGACTGGGTAACTAATAAATGACTTTCTGTTTACAATTAAAAAGCTCAGAGTAAAAAGTTAGGAATCTAAGAAAGTAGTTGAAAGCTTCACTCTGCATCATCGAAAGAAGAGTTGTTTAAGGGAAGTCGGCCAAAGTGAATTCAATGAGGAATGAAGTATAAGAGTGGGCAGTGATTTGATTCGGCTCAGTCCCAAAGGTATGTTGCTCTAAACTGCAGTGGCCTTTAGAGAGAGAGAGGGCCATTGTTAAGAGCTGTTGTTAGTTTCAAGTCTAGACTTTGTAACAAGCAAAACCTCTCCAGTTAGAGAAGTAACTGCACAGTAGACTACAGTCTGACTCAAAGGGAGTTAAAAGATCAGTACAACAGCCAGAGGCCAGAATTGGTTGTGTCATAAAATCAATGCAATGATCTGCAGATTGTCATTAAAAATAGAAAAAGGGCACAGGAATGTACACTTTTATCCTCTGTGTGAAAGCCTGGCTATAGTATGTGGATCACTAAGAAGTGTTTAAAATAGCTGCTGCTGATTTTACCTCAGTAACTGAAGATGAGCTGTCACTGATGTCACAGACAACCCATCAGCATATAAACATGCACATGCATATATTCATGTTAAAGATGGACACACATGCATATTTGACTCTCTTGAAGCTGTAGGAAGCACTTCACAGAGGAAATAATAACAGCAACCCAGTTCATAATTGTAGGTGTTGTTTGTTTTAGATAATAAGTCTATATTTTTTCATTATTTTAGTATACAGTATATTTGGAAAACATTTCAGGCTTATGTTTCCAAGTAGAGGAAGTGTGTTCCTTTTCCACCTGTCAATAAGGACCTTTACTTCTTTTAAAATTTCAACTAAAAAAGACTATGACGTCTGTGTTGTTGTCTTACCAGAAGAGGCAGGAAGGCTGGAAGGAGAAGAAGAAAAGCAGAGAGCAAGAGGGCCCGAGGGACAGCGTCCTCTTATTCCCAGTAAGGTATGTATCCAGGATGTAGAAAATAAAGAAAAAAGTAACTTTCATGCAGCAGACTCTGCATCACCAAATACTATTGTATGTCTCACTTTCAGCCCAGTCTTGACCTCTCAAGAGACAAGACCTCTCCGGAAAACACCAGGACCCCTCCCAAAACCTCACCTGTCAGTCCAGGAGAGGAACCCACCAGTGACCAGAGGAGCTTACCTCCTGCTCAGCCGATCAGCCAAGACGAGGGGAACACAGAGAGGAAAAGCCCACCGGCATCTGCCAAGTCTGGGATGGAGGCAGCAGATCCTGCCATCAGTCAGGGTACAGTAACATACCATTTTACAGCAAAGGACAGTCAAAGTAAATAGTGAGATGTAGAATTCATAATAGAACAGCATTGGTGGTACCTCAGTGTAATTTTCTTGGACTTTCTACTGAAATAGTTTTATATCCTACACACGACACTTTATTCTTCATGGTAGCTGTAAATGTTAATATCCAAGTACTTCAATATAAACATAAAAATAAACATCCAAATTTCAAGGAGACAAAATGTGTTGTTGATGAAATGTATTGTTGTTGATGTCAGTAAGGCCATATGCTGTGCATGATGATGATAACGATAATGATGATGGTTATGGTTGTTCCACCAATCAGATGAGGAGGATGGAAGAAATGGATTCCCAGCGACATCACATCACACCATGAAGTCCAACTCATTTGACATAGGTACTGTATGTCTGACACTGTGTTTACTGCACCCCTGTGGTTTAGTTCCATAAATGGATGTCTGAGACATCTTGCTGTTTTTGTTCATAATTCATAACAATGGTGCAAGACCTTTGTTATTCTTTTATCAAATGAAAGCAGCATGAGTCTCTTATTTGATGTGCTCCCAAGCCTGTAGAATGTCCTGGCTGTGCACCATGTTACCGCTTTATCCCGCAACCTCCTTTTTGAGTTCCCGCACCCCACTGTGTATATGTGTGTGTATGTGTCTCCTGACATTTCCTCTCAGGCATGGAGCGGGACAGTCCCTACGATCTGGAGAGGTCTTCAGATTGCAGATTCCCTGTGAAAAAGCCCTGTTTTCCCCAGTACAGAAACAGATCTCTGGACTATCCTGCTGGGACCAGGTGTATGTATCTGTTTCACTTCCTGCAAATATGTGTGGTATGACAGCCACGGAACAATCCCTCAGATTTTTTCACAATTTATCGCACGACAAAAATCAGTTACAAAATCTTTTTTGGGGGGGGGGGAGTCTGCTGCGTTAGTTATTTTTACTTTTTCCACATTCAGTTAGTTAATTAAATTCAAGCAAAAAACGCTTGTGTGAAAGTGTCAATTTATAACTCAACTTTTTCATTTTCATAGCACAGCACATGGATGAGTCATACCCTGCATATTGAATGCATGCTTGTTCCTGTATTTTATAAATGGCTGACCAAAGAAAGAGATCATAAAACATAATTCAAAGACGTAATTTGGCCTTTTTCCAGATATGTGTCATTGCAGCTGGCAGCTGGATCTGACACAGTCAGGATAAGTGTGCTATTAGACGAGAACTTCATCATTTCTGTAATAAGGACCTTTTATCACTCCTGCTTTAATTGGAGCTGATTCCTTTTTGATACCATGTTCCATGATTGTGATAATTGGCAGCCATGTTTAGCTGATTCATCATCACTATACTGAGCCGTTTGGCACTGAAGATGGAAACCTGAGGCAGTGGAATTCAAGGGGCACTAATGACATGCCAAAACCACTGCCAATTACCTCTGTAATGCAGCGCTATATATCAAAAACCTGCTGCAGGGGACTCAATTACCATCACTGTGAGAAAGATAAAAGGGTCTACATGTCAGAAATGGGGGCAGAAAAGCCAGTTATATAGAAAGAGTGAAAGCTAAGTGGTCCTCTATGCTTTGTCTGGTTAAATTTTAGGAAGGCTGAAACGTCAAGCAGATACTTCATATTGAGGACAGTAGGCACATTGTCACATTTGTGTTTCCACACACTGAAAGTGTCAGGACTGTGTGGAGGGATTTGCTCTGTAGTGGACCAATTTGCTCCCAATTCTAAGTTTGGCAAACTTAAAGCTGCATTACTTTTTTGTGGCCACTAGGTGGCAGCAAAACAAGCTAAAAACAACATCTTGCTTATTATCACCTCATATGGCAAACTGTTTACACATCTACAAGACACAGAGCAATTTAAGAGTAATATATTTAAAAGTGTTTCAATCCAACATTACCGTAATTTCCGGATTATAAGCCGCTACTTTTTTCACACACTTTGAACCTTGCGGTTTAAACAATGATGCGGCTAATTTATAGATTTTTACGGGCTGACGAACTTCATGCCGCCAAAACATTTAGCCTCATCACATCAAACCAATGAAATTACCGAACAGGTCACAGTGGACCAATGAAACTGTTCGAATTAGATCAAACGCACTCACACTAAATTCTTCAGATCAGTCATTTTGCGCTTAATGCACACACCCTCATCATGGAAAACACACGAAGAAATGCATATGATGCAGCTTTTAAGTTAAAGGCAATCGATCTGGCTGTCAAAAAAGGAAATAGAGCTGCTGCACATAAGCTTGGCATCAATGAATCAATGGTGAGACGTTGGAGACGGCAGCGTGAATGTGTAAATATCTCGTTACAACGTAGACACCTGCGGCTTACAGACAAGTGCGGCCTATATATGTACAATTTTTTTTTCTTTTTAAATTTAGTGGGTGCGGCTTATATTCAGGTGCGCTCAATAGTCTGGAAATTATGGTACGGTTGTTCTGTTACAGTGCTGAGAACACCTTTCACATCACACCATTATTAATATAAAATAGTAATTGGTGCAGCATTAAACCTACAATACCTGCTACTGCTTTTGGTCATTTGGAGGTAACAGAAACAACCTTTTAAAGCTGGTATGGTGAACTTCTTAGCAAACAGTTGTCTATTTACACATCCAGCAGATTCACAGCAACATTAGCATTCAGGAGGAGTGTTTGTGTTCAAATGATGGTGCTAGGTCCAATATTCACTCTCCTTTCAGCTCTGTTTTGCTCTCCACCAAACCCTTGAGCAAAACATCTGGCTTGTTAGCTGCTAAATGCCCCATTATGTTCACCAGCCTGTCACTAACTTTGCCTGTGTGGTGCTAGATAAGTGGTATACAGAGATTTTGTGCTGAAAATGTTAGTCTTGCTGAAAACAAGACTGATGAAAGAGTTGGTTTGTCACCTCTGTTGACAACTTCAACATATCACATGATCATTTGATCCACTGGTCATATAAACATTTTCATTATTGCATCTTTAAAGTCATCCAGTGACATTGTATTTGCTCCTTTAGGTTACGACAGTCCCCAGCTTGGTAACAGAGATGCCTTATGACGTTACCAGAGGACCAGGAGAAGTTTGCTGGGAAGAGAAGACTGGAACATGGAGGACTGGAGAGAGACAAGCTTTTAAAACTGTGTGGACTCAACTGACACAGCTTTTTTTCTTTTTTTCATTTAATCCACGTAAACATTTGTTGCTGAAAATGCATGTACTGTATGCTTTCTGTTTTTAACTGGTTGCACTTGCTATCTTTTTTTCTCAGGCACAAGGGAAGCTCTGACCTGCAGTACATAAAATACTTTTCATACAAACACACACAATATTTCAGCGTCTCTCTCTCTCTCTCCAGTATGCTCATGAACTGCTGTTTTATGCATTTGTGCAGAATCATTTAATGTTGAAAATACTCTGTCCTCTCATCCCCTCCCTGTCTTTTACTGACAATCTGTGACTACTAAAAGTGAGTTTGTAATGTATTTACTCGAACAAAGGTGTAAATACTTAATATAAAACTGCACTAGCCATCATGGTAACTCTGCCAGTTAACAATCATGTTTTTATTTGTGATAATATATCATTTGATAACTGTGTTTGTAAGTATGCTTTTGGTGTATGCTGACGTTGATGATTGAGAATTGTGTTATCATGCGTTTAGCTCTCCCATCTCTTCAAGAGTATTTAAGTCAGTCAGTGGATCACTTAGTTTTAATCTGATTTTGCAGGCCTGAAAATGAGTATATTTTCTAAAAATGCTTCTATGAATCAGAATAAATAAAATTGACTTTACACATGTAATTGTATTGAGTTCTGCTTGATGTATTTTTTCTGTATTTACATGTTGAATTTTAATATCTTTTATTGTCATTGTACAAGTAGGTGCAACAGAAGTAAATGTTTGACATTTAATTTGTCAAACTATTGTGGGAATAGTTTGACATGTAATTTAAATGTGATATGTAACATCATTTAAATGTACCCAGCATTTTCCAAAAGGAAACCACCAGTCTTTACACAGTATGGTCAGCTTTTGTCATGGGGTTTACAACTCCTGTGTGAACCTGTGAAAATAGTCCTCTGTGGTTCAGGAGGAACTTTGTCAAGCCTGAAAAAATAACCCCTGATGATGTCATATAATATGTTTGTTCACTTTATTCCTGAGAGTGAGATGATACAATCAATACCACCCTGCAAGTGAGATGTTGAAGCCAGGGTGTGGGTAGCTTAGCTTATAGCTTATAGGGTCACTCGCCTAGCAGTAGTTTCAGCATGTAACTCTGTAAAACCACAACTTTTCTTGATCAATCTGCACAGAAAGACAAAAAAAGTATTATGTGTTTATTAGTGTGGTTCAGAGATGCTGGTAGGCAGATTTTTTTTAACCTTTGGGCTAAGGCAGGCTTATTGTTTCCCGTCTTTATGCTGAGCTACCACCTCCCAGTTCCAGCTTCATAAAAGAATAGTCTTGTCAAAGTTAGATGACAAGACTGATAACACAGAAAGCAAGAAGCAAGGATAAACAGCTAGCATGGCTCTATCTGAGTGTAACAAAATGTACCTACGTCCTTTAAACTCACAAATTACCCTAATGTTTTATCCATACAGTAATCTTAGTCTAAAATTATTATTTTTTGGTTATTTTTTTAGGTTTTGTCTTGGCTAGGAGATTTGTTGCCACTATGGCCTTATCACATAATCAGCAGAGACTTGAGGCTATTTCTTTTCCCTGTTTCCAGTCTGTATATCTATATCTTCATATCTAATAGATCAATCTTCTCAGCATTAAAGCAAATAAGTGTATTTTTAAACTGTTCCTTTAACAAACTAAAAGCCAGGATGCCTCAGTCTGTGATGCTTGTCACAGTTTTTACCACTGATTTTCTAAATCAGTCCCTTGTGAGTCCCCCAGTGTTATGGAAGTGAAATAATAAATTGGTAGATAACCCCTGGTAGATAACCCCTTTAAATTCAAAATCAATTGTAGGGGGTCAAGGGGCCGATGACAAATATTCCTGTCATAGAAAAAATGTCAAAAATAAAGAAAACAGAACAGCAAAATATGAACAGCATTGATTCAGAACTGTTTCTTAAATGCACTGAATAACATTTAAGTCCAATGGTGGCACAGATGGTGACTCATTTCTCTTGGCTGACTCCTGATGAACTTTTTAACAGTGTTACTGCCTCTCAGCAGCAGATGGCAGCAGAGACTGAGCGCTCTTCGAGCCCAAAACCACCCGCTCACTCTTTCAGTGACATGCCGCTGCCAAGTCATGATGCACTGTCATTACCATAAACATGGATCCTAGCAGCAGTCACTGTCGCCGCGTTAATGAAGGCAGAATATGCATGATGATACAGCTGTCCTGATGGTGATTTTTGTAGATGAGATCATTCTAGAGGAGACTCGCTAATGAGCGAGATCAGCACTTAATTGGCAGCATAAACACGCTCATTAATTACTCCTATCTCTGGCATGTAAGCAGCAGATTAGGCCTGTGCAGTCACTCTGCACTGCTCTCTCTGTCATGCACACGTCTCATACCCTCGTAGGTGAGATTAGGCTCAGATGGTTTGTCAGCTTTTCCAAACACATGGTGAGCCTTTTTTGTCTGGTGACAATGAGAAGCTTTTAATTCCCTCCATCCAGTCACCTGATCTGCCTCTCTGCCAGGGTAGATCACAGGCAGGGGTGCTGCATTCACATTCACTGGGTCACCGGATAAGCTCAGTTAATTCCCTCTCTGTCCTTCCATCCACACACAGTCCCACACACCATATGCTCAGTTCAATTTTTCATTGCAGTGTATGTAAACCTACACGCTTCACACATGCATACACACAGTGTTCCACCAACAGAACTGTGTGTTTTGTATGTATGTGTGTGTGTTGTGTGTGTGGATGTGTGTGCATTGTTATCTGAGGGTATTCCAGCTCATTCATCTTGATACGTATCAGATGGTGTGAGGTGTGCACTCACTTATCTGCATATTTGCAAGTTAGCTCATTCATCTACAGTATTTGTGGAGTGTGTGTTCCTCTGAATGTGAGTGTGTATGTGTGTGTTCAGCACCAGCACATGGGTCATCAGCAAGCCACTTGCCTCGCTCTTTCAACTATGGAAATCTGATAATGAGTTTATGTGAGCCTCCGTGCACCTACCGTGCAACAAAAACAGGTAACAGAGCCTGATATATCAGGGTTTCACCGTGTGTGAAGTGAATACATTTTTTGTCTTGGGTTAGATGTATAATGCATAATAACATGTAAAAAAAACACATGTAAAAGGATTTCAGATTAGTGTTATCACACCAGTAAACAGTGGATTTTTTTCCAAACATCTAGGCTGTAGTTTACCTGCATGCTTACAGTCAGTCTTTACATTTTCCTTTAGACAGAGCTCATATATCTACTACCCAATAAACAAAATCATTACACTTAAACACCTAATCACACATACACAGATTGGCTTCATAACATTAGGCCACTGGTGGATGAAGTGAATAACATCGATCATCTCATTATAACTTCTTCTGCTGAGGAACTGGTGCAACATTCATTTGGGCGTTACTTTGTCATATGCAACGTGCCGGGTAATCGGCGGGTGTCGCCATCCTGATAATCTGACTGTCGATTAACTCTTATAAACAATAGACATCATTTGGTAAAGGCTCCCGAAACCCAGCTCTGCTCTTAATCCATCCTCTATACAATACCTTTAAATTTGTACTGATGTGTTGGGATGCAGCGGTGATGCTGGCATTGGGCGATGAAAACAATTTAATTTTCTGTTTTTTTTTTGTTTGTGTCGCTCGGGCAGCTCTGCCTTTTAATTTTCTCTTATAGCAGTCAGTGGTTTGAAACAAAAATAAGCAGAGTCAAATAAAATACTCATGAATTGATTACAAAGAAGCGAGGATGACTCAAGTGTTTTTTCATGTAAGAATGGAGCAATATTTATCATATTTAAAAGTATACTGTATGTGTGTGTTTTGTGTGTTTGTGTGTAAGTACCTCAACTGAGCTTTTAAAACCAATGATTACGGCTACACTTGCAGACAGATGATACCACACAACACAACAACGCATGATACCTCAAATTATTGATTTGGATGTTAAGACAATGCAGTGGTGAACAGAAAACGAGCATGTACTGAAGACACTGGACTCAAGAAACGCTTAATTATAACAAAGTTTGGTTTGACAGTTCTTTTCTTACAGACTCAGGAGATATACAGGAGGAAAATTACTAATCTGAGCACAAATTCAGTTTATTTTTCATGTGGCTCTGATTGCTCTTGACCTTAAGAGCAACGGGTGACAAAGAAACAATCTTGAAGGTCCACTTTCTGGCCTGCTCTATAGATTTCCAGTCATACAGTCTTGTCTGCAGTTTCATTTGCTCAGTTGTAAAGGTTGTTTGAAAAGTAAATAAATACATTTGAAAATGTTTTTCTCTGTGAATTTTGCAATATTATCTACAATCCTCTCTACCTGTGCTGTTAAAAATGCTTAAATAGCATTACATTTGGTCATGGGCACATGCAGTAATGACATGAAAAATCGTGGGACTTGGTTTGATTTGGGACTCATTTGTCTTGACCTGGGTCTGACTCGGGACCTCATCCCCAAGACTTGAAACTTTGAGCCTGCAAAACAAAAGACTGTGTCCCAGTTCTGGGGTCCTCTATAGATTGTTGCTTGTTGATGAATTCTATAGGAATATCCAGTAAATAATGCCAACAGTAACATCTTAAATGTAGATGTTTACCTCTGACAGTATTAATTAGTAAATATAAAACGTGAAAAGTAGATCACACATCACATTTTGCACACTAGATAGGACATTCTGTGATGATTACACACAGCTTCCAGAGGTGACCCATTAACTATGTCCTAAATCCATACTATACTGGTACTAAGCAGTATGTATTTTCATGCCTGTAGAATCAGTATATGTATTATGGTTTTAAGTTCTGATAAAACAAATTTAGAAAGTCACTAGATTAGTGGCATTTGTCAGCCTATAGAGGTCTGCAAATTGTAAATTATGGAAAATAAGGTAGAAGTTTATTCATACAGCACCATTCAGATTGAAAGCAATTCAAAATGCTTTCTGGGAGGCTTAGAAATACATTCAAATAAGATTTAAAGACATTAAAATTGCATTTTAAAGACAATTTAAAATAGCAATTCAAAAGTGCTTTACACAGGCATGGGATGATTAAAACATTTTTAAATAAGACATTAGACATTACAGTTGCATTTCAGATACAATACAGCACTTTATTAGTCTATACACTTTGTATTCATTGTCTATCAATCTCCCGGGCAGAGTTGCCGAACAATAAAGCTGAGCAAATAGTTACAGATTAAGAGGGTTACATGGGTGAATTTGTGACTCCAGCAAATAATGATATTTCAGAGCCCTGGTTTGGCAGAGCTTGTTCACAGGTGGACCTTTAAAGCTAAAGGCACTTGGCCTTGTTTGCTTTAGTTCGGGGCACTGGGTAAACCGCTCACATAACCTGGGGGTCAGTTAAACCCCAGGACTGTGCCAAACTGGAAGTGAAATGAGCTGGGCCATCAGTCAAAAAGAGGCAGTCTCGAACATCACTAACACTGGCAAAAGAACCCGAAACAAACTGCTCTAACAAATCAGTTAACACACAACTATTGGGGTTTCAAGTAGACAGTAAAGCTCATAAACTTTACTGCTTCTGTCTCTTTGCCATATCTCAGTTTACACCTTTGTGTTTCTTAAAAGAATGAACATGGCTAAACTAGGCGCCCACCCACTTGACAGATTCCTCTGACTCATCCTGAACTCTACGACTCAACCGCTCTCCGGCCTTGTCGCCGCTGTTTTTCTCTCAGGTTTATAAAACTATTCTTTGCCTCCATCTTTACAATCTGAGGGCGTGTGCTGACACTTTCCACACAGGCTTCAGTGGAGGCAATCATTCACTAATCCCCCCTCCTCTCCCATCTCTGCATCCCTGCCTCTTAATGCTCCCTCCCCTTTTCCTCCCTCTGCTCTTTCTCTCTATCCTCTATACCTTTGTTTTCACATAAGCAAGTAGTCTCATAATACCAACTGCCGGCAATTAATAGAGATTAAGCGGTGTGTGGCATCTGGGTGTCTTGCACTTGCGTGGGTGTTTTCAGTGCGTTTCTGTGCTCTTCCCTATTTAGGTGTGTGTGTGTGCATTTGTGAGAGAAAAGAAAGTGATATTAAAGGTCATGAGTTGGAGGTGCTGAGCGGTCATTGAATTCGTGGGGTAGAGATATTTTGTGAACAACAAATACCTATAGAGGAGACAGGCTGACTCAAGGTAACCAAGTCATAGAGTGAATTTTCAGACTTAAGAGCTAAAAAGTTGTTTAGTAAAGAGAGGATACAATATGGCCAAAGGTAGCCTACTTTATGTTGTGCTAATTAGCTATTTAAGCTAATTAGAATATGTATTAACATGCTAACATGCTAAACTAAGATGGTGAACATCATGTCATGATGTAAATGGTTTTAAGTGGTGTAGGGATGTGGTTTTGGCTCTCAATTGCAGTTTATAATTGATTTATTATTGGGATGATATTTAATTGTTGTTGACGAAAGGAGGAAGAAGAGGTTTAAAACTAATAAATATATAGTGAAACAAGTTTTGATTTCTAGTTTCATATCATCCAACTAAGTTTATATAATTATGATCAATAAACAGTTGAGGTCAGGCTGTTTGGTGTCTTTTGGTCCCACTGGCACCAATATTCATAACTCACCAGATCTGGGCTGGACAGAAAAATCCTGGCTCTTGACTGCTGAATGCACTCCATGTTGTTTCCACCTTAAATTATTCCTTTGACGTGCTGTTTGGTAAGTTTTTACTGGCTTATGTAATGGTGCTGTGACTTTGATGTTGGGTGATATGAGGTTGACATTGGGATGCTGCTGGTTATAATGAGCGGCCCTCAGATCTCAAGTATTCAACGATGTGTGTAAACATGGAAAGTCAAATGGAGGAGAGATACTGGGAGGAAACGCAGGTGTGTGCCCTTTCTCTCTCCTCTTTATCGCACATCAGCTGATGGTGAGCTGACCTGGTGATGTATTTCATTTGGTTCCAGTCTGGATAAAGTTGACTATTCTTTGGTGTGTTTGTTTGGATGATGGATATAGATATAATTAAGTGATTGTGATGTTACTATTCTCATTTTGTTAGATAATCTGCCCGACATGGTGTTGCCTGAGAGCTGACTCGGCGTTGCCAATAAAGTCTAAGGGAGCTCTGACTCCAGTGTTCCAGCTTTCTGGTTGTTTTCATTGATCTTTATCATTCCTATCATGTCGATATTCCATGAACCAGTGGTTAAACTACCCTGTTAACTTTAGAAAAGAGTTGTATAATAAATGCTATTTAGACCACTTTAAATTAAGCTGCTAGTGGGATTTATTTTTCTGCTTTGATTTAAACTCTTTATGAATAAAACATGTTATTTGAAGGGATAATATGACAATGACTGTTCCATAAAGAAATCAAATCTTGTGCTCTAAATCAAGCAATAGCCTACAGATCAGTGACAAATTAAAGGCATGGAACCAAAAATCTACATGCTGGCATCTCTGTGAGGCTAAATCCTAGCACTTCTGTTTAGTGAATGGAGGTTCACCATCTTATTTAGTACTAATTATAGGGAAATAAAGACAGAGTTCTGTGATTATTAGATAGCAGTGGTGGTTATATAGAATTGATCTCAGCTCGAAGACATGTTCTACCCCATTCAAACCAAAAGTAAATATACTAGCAGTTGCTAATTAGCATTAAGAGCACACAGAGTGCTATATATATATATAAGATATATATAGTATATAATAATATATATATTAATATATAGTATAATAATATAATAATATATAGTATAATAATATAAGTATTTTATATATATATATATATATATATATATATATATATATATATATATATATATATATATATATATATATATATATATATATATATATATATATATATATACTATATATACAGATTCTAGTATATATATATATATAAATATACCAGATTTCATGGCAATTCATGCATTTTACTGCACATTATGTCAACCTCTTTGGTTAGATGTAATATCAGATCACAAGTCATTGGGCTTCACCCACAGAGCCATGAATGTGTGTGCAAAAAGTACATGTGAATCCATCAAATAGTTGTTGAGATCAAAATGATGAAGCCTATTGCCAACCTGGAGCCATACTGCTAGCATTACTCAAAAACCAACATTGTCTTGTGGTAAGGTGTTGCGCACAATGAGCTACCACAGCAGCTTGCTTGTGATGAGTAAGTGAATGCAGTCTTCTGACTGATTCATGGACTCATTTGTTGTTTTGATATGATAGTATCTAAAATGTCGGTCCAAAATCTGAGTTAAGACCTGGTCTCTGTAAGAAGCCAGAGCATACGTGTATGCATTGTTTGAGCTAGCACCCTTTATGGAAACTCTGCTTGCCCTAATTTCTCCATCTCTCATTTATTCAGGTTTTCCTTTAATTTTGTCACATATCTGTATTCCTGGATTAAGTTGTGTAATAAGTCCTGCTTTTTCGATGCTTTCTGCTGTGCAAAACACAGCCTGGACTGATTGATTTCATGCTACAGTTGTATGTAATCCATACTGGCGGCAAGTGAAATGCCTGGACACAAAATAGCCAGAGCCAGTCACAACTTCTAAATCGGTAAATCAGCGGAATTCCAGCTGGAGGTCAGTATCTGTAATTAAACACAATTAGTTTAGCCTTGTGTTTGCTCATTTGCCTCTCTGTACTTCCCATCACTTTAATGATGCTGACATCTCTCCTCGCCCTGTCACGTTACATCTTTCCTTTTTGGCCTTTTCCTACTTCATTCTTCGCCTCATCCAGCTGCTGTTGTACTAATAAAACTGATGATAGAAATTTTTTAAAAATACCAGCGAATCTCTGTTGTCAGCAGCCAGTGTGTCGTGAAACTAAGAGACCCCAAGTAAGGCTGCATGCAGCCTGCTAATTTGTTATTTCCCCTTGAATAAATGATTTCTCTTCTAATCACGTTCAAACAAGGCCTCTATTCGGCATAGACAGTTAATAGCTAGTGATGACTCTTTGTTCAAAACACCAACTACGCTGCCTTGATGACCTTTTTGCTCTGCGTGTAAAGCGCACATTATCATCCACCCCCAAAGATGAAATTTGGACAAGGATGTTAAGCATGAGTGAGATACTGCATGAAAGGGACAGATGGATGAAGGAATGAACAAACGTTTGTTCATTCTTTCATCCATCTGTCCTCGCACACAATACCATGAATAGAGTTGATCAGATTTTGACAAAAGTGGGAGTAATGATGCATCCCACCTCTACGCTCTAGCATTTTCAACTTACATTGTATGTCACGCTAATAGTTGAAACCTATCGCTTCAAGCTGCTGAGAAAATGACACACTGATTTTCATAAATATTACTATGTTGAATAATGCTGTTGCTCTGGTACCTGTTCAAGCAGGAACAGAAAAAAACACATAATATGACATCATTAAACAGCAAAGACGAGGTCTGGTGTTTGTAGTCCTTGGGTCAACACAATCCTCTTCATTTCATTATTATTATTATTAGCCATTCAGTGCATTTGTTTGTAATTATATACATACATTTTTTAATGGTAGGTGGAGGTGGTGGTTGGGCCCCCATTCCTAGCTAGATCCAGATTGACTGTCAAACAAGAATTCATTGAAAAGCGATGCATACAAACAATTTTTGTCATGACATCAGTCTCATATTTACTGTTCATTCACTTTACACTTTGGCAGAGCTGTATTAAATTTTATTACCGACAGAATGTCTACTGCAGCTCAACTGGGGTGCTTCAAATCGGGAGCCAGAGGGTGGTGCTGTGGTGTGGTGGTGGCTTTTACTGTAAACAAACACAGAGAACAGAGATAAACATTCGAAAAATATGTAATTATATCTTTCAAATAATGGGTCTGAGACAATGACATTAAATTGAGTGAGATCAATATCAATCTGTCTGTGCTAACTGCAGAGCTGAGTCAGGATTTATCTTCTACCCTAAGCAGGAACTGGAAGCTAGAAACAGCTAATACATGTAAGCTCTGTCCAAAGTTAAAGAATACACCATCTAACTCTGAAGCTTAAGATCAATGATTGACACATTATATGTATCAAATCCATGAACAACCAAATGTCAATGACAATTTGTGACAGCTTAACTCATTTAATAATTCATGAGGTTTACTAAATGTGTAAGTAAATTGATTAATTAATTAATAATTGAGTAACAATGATCTGAACATCTTAAATGTATATGTCTCAACGAACAACTCTGCAGGTATAAAAACTTTTACTTTAATCTAGTCTTCAAAGAGGTTGTGATGCTGTTTTCTTCAGGATGTTCAGTCATGCAGTGAAATGGCAGAATCGATCCAGCGGTCATCAGAAATTCAGTGGTATATTCCTGTTGAGGAAGGGATGAAGAGCGATGTTGGACTTTCTGCTCAGATATTGAAATAAAATCAATTTACTAAAAAAACCTTCCCAATTGTCCAATGCAGTATATAGCCAGGTGTAGGGTAACCAGCACTGCTGTAATTAAGTAAGCCTGTTTATGTTGTTACTCGATGTGCTCTAGTCAGCACCTGTTTTGGGTTTTTCTTTCCTTTGCACAACTAGTGTGTGTGTGTGTGTGTGTGTTGTTTATCTAGGAACAAACCATCCTTCCTGTCCGGGTGACGTCTGTCTCTGCTCTCTGTGTGCTTGCAGGTTGAGTTGTCTTGTTTGTGTAAATGATGCAGTCGACTTGCTGATGTCACCAAGTGTTTTGTTGCTTAAATCTCCTGAGAGGGAGAAAGGGGGGGTGGGGTGGGGGGTGGAGGGGTGGACCGCGCATCTGAATCATCAGGCTTGTCAGTCACAGGAATAGCCTGGTGGCTCTGGTGCAGGTGATTCGAAGTCTTAAGGCAGCAACCATATCTGACATAGACAGCGCGGAAATGATTTGATTTATTAAATGAGTTTTCAAAATTATCTTTATCTCGTCTCTCTCGAATTCTAGTTTGTCTCACCTTGTTCTCCACAGTTGCTGACAGATATATTTACCTCTAAATATCTTTTCTCTATTACTCATTGTGCTTTTCATCATCTCTCCACTGCTCCTGTCTCATCTCATTTGCCGTTTCTTGCATTTCTTGCATCCTCTCCTCTCACCTCTACATGACCTCCTCTTTTATTCCTCGTCTGTTGCCCTCTTCATCTAAGCCCTATTTCTTAGAATTGTCAATTGTCCATCACTACCCTATTATTTCCTCTATAATATCCACCTGCTCTATTGTCTTTAAATCCTCTTTTATCCCTGTATTTATATACTACATCAGAACTAGCTAGAGCCTCATCTTTGCCATGCCTGCCATAGTCAACCTCCTCTTCACGTCGTCTCACCAACACCGCCATCTCATACCTGCATGGTGCTCCCATGGTCAGCCTAGTCTCTCTCCTCGTGGGGGTTGGGGAGCCACCTCACTGCTGTGGCTGGTGCTGGTGAGGAACCCCATGATCGCTCCAAGCCAAGCTCCATCCTCCTCATAACCTCAGTCTGGCAGACCTGGGCGCCCTGTTCACCTGCCCTGTGTGCTTCTGGCGCTGGTTTCCAGAACTGGCAGCTTGAGTGGGTGGAGACCTCTCGTCCTTCTGGGGTTCATGACTTCAGTGACAGTCGGGAGTTAAATCTTCAGCCTGAAAGCGTTGTCAGTGCTGAGGTATCGTGTTGTTGCACCACCGGATGAGACAGCCGCAGCTGACACAGTATGATATCAAGCAGTGGTGGGTTCGCGAACTATTGACTCCTGTTTAAGTAATGTTCGGCTAAAAGATGTCCACGAGTATGAATGGGGATGAGGTATAGACTAGAAGAAATCTCACGGAGGAGACTGGCCGTTTATGGTTACGGTGTAGCAATCCTTAAATTCCCCAATTGAGCAGGATATTCCAGATGTTCTTGTCGTAGCAAGTTTTCAGCTCTTTCTTGATGGTTCTACGATGGAATCCGATGGAAACAAACACAAACAACTATTAAACTATCAAACCGTTAAACAGCAAAGTTTGGTTTGTAATGCTCGCGGCAACGCTAAGCTAATAGTTTATTAATGTGCACTATATCACTCTAAGTGACTGGTGATGTTGCATAGATAACTATTCAAGTCAAAGCATGGCTCCTCCCAACTCCCACTGATGTCAAGCTCTTCACATTATCTCTAGTTTGAGCCAGACACCCCTACAGAGAGCTCATTTCAGCTGCTTGCTTTCGTGATTCTTTTGGTCAGGGTCGACCAACCTGGGTCGGGGTGAAGCTGATAAAACTGATGAGACACTAAGCTACCTGTAGGTCCAAAACACAGACAACAAAGATGACTATAGTTGGTGAGTACAAGTGGAGTATTTACAGAGCCAAACAAACGCTAATATTGTTTCCATGTGTGTTGGTTGTATAGCATGTCATGACTAACATGTCAACCTAATATGATGATATAATGCCTAGCCTGAAACAAATTAATACAGGTTTGAAGTCACTATTTCATATTTATCTGTACTTCAACATCACAAATGACACTGATTGCTGCATTTTGTTTGAAAAATGTGGCATGCATTTCTAATCTGCCAAAATTGGACATTTAAATTCTACTTACATTGGCTTCAAAGGTGCCTCAGAAAAGTGTGATTTGTTATCTTTTGATATTTGTGCGATCACATTAAACAAGACAAATATATAGACTATCCTCTTCGGTGATCTTAAAAAGCCTGTACTGTCAACGTATTATTAACTGAATAATGCCAAGTGATTGCTTAATTACAACCCAGAGCAGGAAAGAGGATGGTTGATACAATATGTCAACAAAAGCAACTCACACATCAGAAAAATTCAAAGAAGAAAGAACTGACAGCCAAGTGAGTAAACTGTCTTTATGTCCCATCAGACTCAGGTATTATGCACAATAAATAAACCCATGCTCTGTCTTCCCTTCCCACAGATTATGCACTGTGGTAGCCATTTGGCTGGTCTCAATAACCATGGCATTACCCAAGGTCACTCAACTTTGATGGTGGTTGCCTTGCGGTCTGTGGGCGAGGGAGCGAGTGGCTGTTCTTCTAGTTCCCTTCTTCCTGGTTTTATTAGCCCCCCTCCTCCCAGCCATCAACTGTGGCCTCATCATCTCTCACCTCCCGGCTGCAGGCACCTGGCTGCTGACCGGCGCCAACAAAGGCAACCTGCTGATTGGTTCTTTAGTTTTACCGGATCCCATAGCTGGTTTTTTTATTATGCACTTGAATTTGTCAATGTTATGTCTCCTTTTGTTAGCTCTGCAGCTTCTCCCTGTCAACAAATTTGGGCATGAGCTTTCTTCAACTGTCTCCATCACATGGGCCAAGTGAGGGGATCAGGAACAGATTTCCCTGTTGTAGAGGTGAAAATCCTAACGACGGCAATTTTGCTGGTATGTCTGGCACCATGCTGGAGACCCACCGCTGTACTTCTGTTGTCACGCGTCAGCAGTGGAAATTGACTCCGATTCTCTGCTGCCTTCCTAACTCATAAGCACTTGGGGAAAAAACCTGTGCAGCACTGGGCGTGTCGCTTGCCAACCTCCCCACCTGCCACAGCCTCAGCCCCCTGCACTCAACACTCTTGAGCTCTGACACACAGACTGACAGGCGAGTTAGTACACTCACAGCTGTGCTCACTTCCACCTATCAGCCACAACATTAAGACCCTGACGGGTGGTAAATAACGTGATAATTTCATTTATTATGATGTTCTGCTAGGAAACCTTTGGTCCTGACATTCATCTGGATACCCCACCTTGACACATACCACCCACCTATACATTATGGAAACCAAGTACACCTCCATGTTGATGGCACTCCGCAATGGCAGCAGCCTCCCCCAGCAGGACAATGCTCCAACCACACCACAAAGCCACCCAAAGAGCCTGGGTGCCTCAAACTCTAGTCCCAGTGATCGCATCATGGCATGCACTGGAAACAAACCAGATCCATGGGCCCATCCCAACCCACAGAACCCAAGCGATCTGCTGCTTGATGTCCCGGTGCCCACATGCCCCAGCAGATCTGAGCTGTTTCAGCAGCACAAGGACCTGCAATAGGCAGGTCCACAGATGCTGGCTCATCAGAATCTGGGAGTTTGAGTACTGCTTCTTTATTTGTATTCTCAGGACATTCTGAGGAATTTTTGTGGCGTAGTAGGAGCTCTGTTCTGCTATTGGGGAGTGTCGTTCCCATGAAGTGGCAACTGCAAAATGTAGGTAACATCAAAAAATGAATACCAGGACCCAGGTTTGTATTTTGTTAATAATGACAAAATGATCGTTATTCACTTCTGTCAGTGGTTTTAATGCTGGTGGCTGATCGGTGTATACATCCTATGAAATACTGTACCATAGCCATATTTGCCATTTCAAGAAACTGTATCTATGATATATACTCTGATGCAACATACTTTATACACATCTTGTTAGGTATGGCATCGTCTTTGCTTTGGTAAAGTCATAGTAAGTAAAGCTCCCAGATAGATGACAGTGTATCATAAACAAAATGCATCACGTGCCATAAGAAACACAAGTTTATATTTCTCATCACAATGCCAGAATCACTAAGCAACTCATTGCTCTGGCAGTGGAAAGCTTTAAGAGGAGGAGAACTGCAAACCTGAAATGATTTCTACAGCCAAACAAAGCAGTTTCTCTTTACATTAAAGCTTTGTCATCATTTACTAATCCGGTCACTAAGAACTTAAGAAGGCGTCTTTAGAGTTCCCACATGGGTCCTGAACCTGCAATCTTGTAGCCTTTTCTCAGGGACTGAAGAATGTCTGCTGAGCTCACATGACTGGCCTGCTTCATCAGCAATCATAATCCAAGTCCCCTTAGACTTTTAAACAACCATCTGAATGCAATAAAGAGCATCTGATGAGTATGACATATAACATATGCACGAGCGCGAAAAGAGTGTTGCTGCTACAGGTAACCTCACAGGATGTCATGACGTGCATCTAGTTGATTCACGACAAAGCCATACAACCTTGTGACGTTACTAAGCCGTTTGACAGAGAAAAAACACAGAAATGGTCTTTGTCACGCCTGCCTCCGCTGCTAAAGCTCCTGTAAAACTCCTGGTTTGCAGCATATTAAATTTGATGTCATCTCCAGTAACCTTTGTGAAAAGAGTCCTTCTTGACTTATGAGAAGGCGTTAATACAGGCTGACTTGTTTTGTTCTGAGCGAATGCGGAGGTGCTTATTAAATAGAGTTTGACACAAAGAATGCGTCGGAAGATCAGCATGAGAAAATTACTTCAACAGTGGGCCATCTGCATACTGGTTTAATATCACAATGTAAAGGCCATGTCATGGACTTGCAGGTAGTCAGGAAGCTTTGTTTGACAAATTGGCTGAGGGCAAGTAGTGGATTTTTGTTGTCAGGCTATTCATACTGAAACAGTGATTTAAATTATTAGGAAGTTCAGATGTATGCCACCCTGAATATTATAATTAGTTTGTTTTGCAGCTACAATGGAGATTAAAATTTTAATCTGAAACACACAAGCGGATGCCTATTTAAACCTGTCTAAGACATCTAAATAAACAAACATGAATAAGTCTTTAATACAAGTGGAAATGCATTTAGATTAAAACTGAGTTGAGACTGAATCAGAATTTTTCACCTAAATACATTACGGTAAATGAATATTGTCCAAACAACAACAAGAACAAAATGGAGCTAAAACTCCAGGTTTGGCTTTGTGATGCTGCCCAGGCAGCAGCAGCTAAACTGTGGTTTGGTAATGCATACTATACCAGTCTAAAGCTAGCTGGTGATGTAGCTATAGCTAACTTTAGCTAAATCTAAAACTAAGTTTACTCACTTTCACTTTTACACGCATCTGTAAATGAAAATTTTCCAATTTTATAAATTTCTGTTATTAATTCAGTTGATTATTCATCATATTCGTGGAACAGTAAATCTAGTCACAATGGAGAAAGTAAAAAACTGCAACTTCTGCTGTGCTGGCTGCTATCTCAGTTTTAGCTTAGTGGAATATGTACAATTTAGTGTGATTAAGCTATTTTAAATCACATATTTTATGTATTAAATTATTATTCTGTTGATTTCAATATACAGATAAAGACCAGAATTTTTATAATCCAAAATAAAAGTATATTTGTGGATGAAAAAAAGCTTTTGTGTATTCAACATGCATTTTCTTTACTTACCTTTAACTGTTTCACCGAAGACTGAGAAGATTATCCAAAGGTAGAGGGCAATTATAATGGGTTCTTAAGCAATGATTTTTGAGGGTAAAATAATCATCCTAAAGGCTTAAGAGAGGCTTTTGATACATAGTTGTTTAACTATAGATTATAGCTAACTTTAAATGTACTTGGTCAAGAAAACTTGCTTACACACTCATAAAATCAGTTTTTCACATGCTCCAAGTCTGGCTGAATTTACAAACACTCTCATTTCATTGGATGAGTAAAGGCAATTCAATTCAACCATACTCATTATCTAGATCTGTATGGATGGCAGGCATATGACAATGACAAATACATAAGTAATCTCTGACCTTGTGGGTATCATCTTATTGGCAGCCATAAAGCCTGCCTTGGTTACCCTCTTGACCTCTGACATCTCCCAGCCTGCACGCTGCATTCATGGGCAGACCAGTGTTTCCAGCCCCCAGGAGGGCAGGTGAGTTTTAAATCTGACCACCGTCTTGGTGGTTAATGGAGCACTTATCTCTGTCATCTGTCTGAGCTGTGATCCTCTCACACGGTGGGGAGCACCAAGCAAGCTCTGATGTCTGGGTAGGACTTAATTAAGTCTGCAGATTAATTGAAAGCAAAATATAAGTCATGCTCAGCAGGCCCATTGAGAGGATCTTTACATCCCCATTCAGTGTGTTTACTGAAGCCTGACACCTTGAGCCTGTTGTACTTTTGAAAATGCTGTGAGATCAGGCAGCTAAGAGCAGCAGTGACAGGCTGTGACGTGAGGCTGAGAAGATTATCCAAGGGTTTCAAGATATTTAGTTATTATAGTGGAAAGGACTTTCATTGTCTGAATCTCGGCATTTTGGAGGTATTGATTCGGCGTGACAGCAGAATGGCAACTTACCGCTAATATGGCCAAAGAATCAGGTTGTTCACTGTCATTGAACACTATTTAATTCCCTAGGGAGGATCTGTTTAATACAAAGAGCTATTGAGGTAGTGATTCACAAATAAGCCTTTAGTGTTACCAGCACATACACACCACAAGATTGACTCTGTTCCTCAGCCTAATTGGCTAATACTCTGCTGCAAAAACTGAAATAGGCAGAAAGAATTAAGAGTTTTTCATATTCTAACTCAAAATCTTGTTCTGCATGAACGAAATGAATTCTTTACCTAATGCCAATTATATACATGAAAATTCATAATAAACAATAAATGGCATTGCACCTTGTTTTTCTTTTTATGCCTTCTCTCTCTCTCTCTAACTTTACTTCTTGATGCTGATTTGAATGGTGCCCGTTAAAATTGACAGATGTTGGTGTTGTCCCTCAGTTAAAATTGCTGTGGATAATAATGAATAAATGTAACTGTAATTAAAACACATGATTTCAGATAATTTCACGTTACCCTCTGCAAGATAGAATAAGCAATTATACTGGTTGGTGAACTTTTTATGCTATCTTGCCCATCTTCAGGTAGGTTTGTTACTAGTCCCATAATCTCAAAGTTGAAGATTTAATGTTGGTGATGCGGACATGGGGAATTTTGCAAACATATTTCTGATATAATATTTTCTTTTTAAAGTCACGTCTCAAACCTTTAACATGTTAACTGATCATTTTTTTCTGCTACAGGCTATGAATACAAGTCCTATATTCTCCTTTAGTTTCTGTTTGGTCTCCACCTACTCCAAGTCTGTTTTTACCATGCTCTGTATACCAATAGTTGCTAAATTTGACAGATGGTTTAACCAGGCTTTATGAACTGATGGTATTTAATATAAAATATTATATACAAATGTCAAAATATTTTATAGAAAGATAGCTATTTGTTAACTTAACATCATAAGCTAAGGTATGATATTTACCGGTAGAATGGTCATTTCTTTTTCAAAATGCACTTGTCTGTCTGGAACAGTGCTAACTGGTCAGTGCTGCTAAAGACTATTCAGTCCCTTTATTGTTGGTTCTAAACAGTTCCCAAATAAAACAAAAGAGACATAGTTAACAAGATTCCACTTATAAGTAGTTATGAATTAATCATTTGTGATTTTATTTATTGACTTATTGAGTGAATCCAGAAACCGAACATTGTTAATCAAGCGACGTGCCTCAACTCTTTAAGCTGCAATAAATAACAGTGTCCTCACTCCTGATCCAGAGAAACAGGCTATAACATTTGCCAAATAGTGTTTCACTGCACGGCCTGTAAGTCCAACTCAATCTTCTAACTGTGAGGAAATAAGAGGCCAGACACTCTCACTCCACGCACTGGATTAATATTAAAGGTAGCAGATATGACATTCTACTTGAAAACATAAACCCAGGCCAGCTTCCAGGTGGTACTGGGACAGACACAATGTCTAACATTATTATGCTAGCAAAACAACGGTTTAACATGTGGCGGCAAAAGGCAAAACATGATGGGGAGTTTTGGGTAGTGGCATAAAATAAAAAAGGAAGAAGACAGTATGTGTTTTAATGGTAATGAAGGCATAACCTTTGCTCGGAGAAGCAATGTTTAAAAAAATACCATCATTACATAGCAGGATCTCTAAGTGATTATAAGACATACGTCATTGAAGAGCTTTTGTTTACATAGGTACGAGAACCTTTTGAATATACAATGTCTTGTCAGTCTATATACTAATCCTTAAAAAGTACACAATGAGAAAAGAGTGTTTCAAGTCTTTTGCAGCTGGGTGAGATGTGACCAAAGAGGCTACGAAATGGGACAGAACGTGACTAGCAACCCCTGACATGTTATGGGACACGATTTTATTTCACCCACATATTTGACAGATATGATCTGGGGTTGAGATATTTGTCAGTCAAGGAGGTTTATAAATAAATTGAACCAATAGATTTTCCGGTAAGTGCCAGTTAGCTAATACACATGGTCACAGAGGGGTGTGATGTTGGCAGCACTGGTGATGGAACTTGATAAGCTGAGTGGTACAAAACATCAGGCTAGAAACGCTCTTTACAAAGCTGCACTCCTATTTTTGTCGTTTTATTCTAGGTTGATACAGACGAACATTCTAGGTGGATATAGCCCACAACATGCAATAAAGGACCTGGCTTGCGTGTACCATTTCGCCCTTGGCAGGAACCTTGGAACCTATCCATGTTGTGTGCAAAATAAAAAGCTGATATTGTTAAAAACATAATAAACTACCATAATTCTCAACTGTATACATTTCAGCAGAGAAGATTATATAGTAATATTTCATTTTGGTGCCCATTTCAATGGTTTTATTAGACCCAGAATATTTATGACCAACATGACTAAATCTGACATTGCTGACTTCAAAGGCATTATTACGTTCCATTCTTCTCTGTGATCAGCTCATTCGACAATACATCATCAGCACCATTATTATCCGCAGGCCTTCATGTAAACAAAGCTTGGTAGAAGAATAATTAGTATGTCTTTTCAGCAGTCTTCAGAATAAATTGGCATTATTTTCTTCCATATATGATTTTGATGGGAAAAAACAAGTTTGTCTCATGATATTGGCAGCTCTATGATTTTACTCAAACTATCTTTATAATTTGAGGTTATTATTTCAAAGTCTCCTTCTTTTTCAGTGGTTATTTTAATGTTATTTTTGTGGTCCTGCTTTGGACAGCAGAACGAAGTGACTGATGAGAAAACTTGATAAACATCAGGGTATGGTAAGGATCACAGGAAGAGGCCAGTCTGTAAAATCTGTTTGGAAGGTTTCAAAAGATGAGACGATGTCAATAGCCTGATTGTTTCAGGGAGGCTGTTCCACAATCCAGGAGCTCTGACTGTGACTCTGTCTCACACATTTTCTCAAATTCAAAACATGAGAGATATAATTATCCTCGACAGAGGTCTAGGTTATTATGATACACGAGAATGGCTTTAATGTTTTATAATTAAGTCTGACAATATGTTGAGCTTTTGATAGTATTGTAATGGGTCATGCTGAGCTATGGACAGGGGTGGCTTGATCTTTGTCTATTTAGTAAGAAACAGGATGAGCAACAGAATGTAAATTGGCTAGGACATAGTAAAACAGTTTCTCTTGGGGTTGTCTTTAATTAAAACGATCTCAGTTTTGTGGGTTTAAATACAATATTCATTTTTGGATGCCCTCAAGGCAGTTTGAGGGAGATAATCTCCTATTCAGTTATCCTCCCTCACTAATTGTTGGGGTCAATTTCAAATAGTTGTCAAGATGTCAAGAATGTCAGGACAAATAAAACTGGACTACTCTGGCATTACACTTTTCTGAGACTGGGCCGATTGGGGAACAGACTTGGGAGCTGATACCATATCAGAGTCAGAAACTCCCAAAAAACAGCCAACTAATTCCTATATGAGGTTCAGTTACTTTTTTTAGTTAGATGCTCCCGTCTGGTACATGTTACGTCTTGCATTGGTTTCTAATGAGCTAATGAATACTCAGATTTTCTTACTTCAGAGGCTCGAAACTAAAGACACCACAACAGTTTTCTTGTTGGTGATGCTCTCATGGAAATGTGGCTTCATATATCAACTGTTTTGACTTCCATGCTCGCATTTATAAATGCTCACTACCGTACCAGGAGGGCACTCAAAACGGTCAAAAAGTTAGTGTGGAGAACGTTGATTCCTATCAAGCAGTCGCGCCAATAATTCCTCTTTTTTTTTTAAATCAAAATTATAAACGTCTTTAAAAATGATTTGGTCGTGTTAGTCTTGGCTTTGGGTTGAACATCTTTACCTTCAAATTCTAATAAAACCTCATTCCTCTGTGTAAAACATTTTCTCCATGGTGCATCCTCTGCCTCCCTCTGGCGGCCACTTCACGTCACAGCGACAAATAATGACTGTCAGTATCAAACCTGGATGAAATAATACCGGAAAAAGCCCAGACAAGACATTTGTGCTATATATTTGATTTGAGGAAACGTATGGATTGATATTTACCTGGAGAAAGTGAGGGGCACTACTCACCCACCGCTGCTGAAGGACCGCCCCAAATACCGCTGCAGGAGGGAGAGAGAGGCGAGCCGAGAGAGAGAGATTCAGGTAACTGGAGGTGGGAGGGCTGCTGATCGCTGCTGGCCGCTGGGACGCAAAGGACAGGAGGGAGATGTGTGTGCCGATGGCTTTCTTCCCTCTTCTTCCTGTAAGAAGTCGCCTCTTATTCTAAACGGACACGCAGGTGTAACCTCTTTATCTTCCCTCCTCCTCCTACTACTACACTTCCTTGTTTTTCCATGCGCCGCGCCTCCTTCTCAAGTCAGCAGAAGGTAATTTTACGCGCCGGAGTGGGGAAGAATAAACATCATGGTAAATGACATGTGGTGCGTCTCTTTTGTGCACCGCCTGTTACCGTTGTGAAAGGTGATGCCGGGTTCTGCAGGCAGTACAGATGACTTGAACCGGGCGGCAGAGGCGCTTGCAACGACAGCACTTGCTCCATAAAGAGAAGACTTATTGATAACCATGGCTGACCAGGTGAGGCCACCCATATTATCCACTTCCCTCTCTAACCCACCTCGTGCGCTCCTCACAATAGCCTAGATTACACAAACACACACACACACAGTAAGCCAGGTTGCCACACACACACGCACGCACACCCTCCAACGTGTATCTTACGGAACAGCACGAGATGTAATCGTTGTTTTCACGCCGCTCACTTTGGCTTCTCCCACTCACACTGTGTATGTGTGTGTGTGTGTGTGTGTGTGTGTGAGGAAATTCAGTGAAGAATTTTTAGTCATTTTTCATGTCGACTCTGAAGATGTGATTTTTGAATATTAATACACTGACTTCCAGTGTGTCAGTGTCCTCAGTATAGACTTTCAAGTGAACTTATTAAAATATGTTTACACTCTGTATGTTGGAGGTTTCCAGTCACAGTTGTAAGATGGTTTGTGCAGTGTTCTTGGCAATTATGAGCCAGGGTTACAGTTGTTAAAGGCGGTCAGTCCATCGATCTGTGTCTGTCTCTGTCTGTCTTATGGGACCATCAAAGATTATTTCATACAAACTCGAAATTGAAGTACAATGAGCAGTGGGCTACAGTGAACATGATCCAGAACGATCAAAAGTGCAGCAGACATAACTAGGCTGCGGCGGGTAAAGAAGCAGCAGTCAGTGTGATTGGGCTGCATGGACGGAAGAATATAAACATTGCCTGTAGTATTAATTTTGTATTGTGCACTGTTGTTTGCCCTAGTTTCTCTACTGCGCGGCGAGAGAGAGAGATTAACCCCTGACACACTGGCTCAGCCCGCGGTCAGGGGTTCCTGTCTCTGCGTGTACAGCTCCCCTGAGCACCGCTGACAATAAAGGCCATGCTTAATTGATTAGCTCGTTCAATTAACCTAATTGAGCTACCTGAGAGTGAGCCTGTGTGAATGATGTATGGGTGTGTGTGTGAGAGAGAGAGTGAGAGAGACTGTGTGTAAACAGCTACATAATTGTGTCACAAGTAGCCACACCTCAACTGCATGTGTGAAAAAGAATTACAATACTGTTCTATACTATATGGTCCTGTACTATACTATACTATACTATACCACAATATACATTATACAATACATTATACTATTCTAAACATAAAATATACTATATTTCAGTACATCACACAACACTATACTAACTACACTAACTTCTATTATACTATACTATAGTATCCTATACAACCATATGCTGCAATATATTATACTACACTTCATTACACTACATCACCCTATATTACGTTGTACAATACATTATACTATTTAAAGGTAGAATACACCATATTACAGTACATCATACTATACTTCATTTAAGTACAGTAAATCATATTATACGATAAATGATACTATATTGCTGTAAATCACATCATGTAACACTACTGTATTCTTTACTATATTACACTACACAATACTATACATCACACAATACTATACTGTATAATACTACACTACATTTGCTCTATATGAAAAGTGCCTTGCGATAACTGTTGTGATTCGGCGCTATATAAATAAAATAAAATTGAATTGAATTGAATCACACAATGCTATGCTATACTAAACAAATCTTATACTGTACTGTACTATATATTTGTGAAGTATACTATTCGTCTGCTGCATATATTTTATAGCATTTAATGGTGTCAGTACAACATTGATAATCTCATTGTACAGTAGTTAGCTAACTCTGTTGTTTGCTTTTATCATTTATATAAGGTGGTTGAATTGTACTTACCTATCCATGCTGTATTTCTGAGGATGACATGTTGATAGACACATAGACTATATGTCTTCTACACCCCCACCCCCACTACATCTGTACAATCTAGCTATCCAATCCAATCCAATACAACAGCCCTACAGGGACTGACTTCATGAAACTTATAATCTTTGTGTGTACTCACAGTTACACTTACAGAACACTGCACAGAAGAATACACTCCAACTGCACCTTTTTATGTATGTATTCCTACCTATACCTCTTGTACATAGCACCACTGTAACTCAGCAAATGTGCAATACCGTCAAAGGCACTATCTCAGATGCTTTTTTTTATCGCATCCTATTGTTTTAAGTCTAATTGTTTCATAGGTTACAGCTGTATAAATAGATTTTCTATTTTTATTTGTATATTTTGCACTCTAGATTACACTAGTAGTTTGAACTCTTTTCTGTTTTTAATTGCTGTATGTGTGATCACACCGTCTGGATTGCTACTCAGTTCTGCAGTACTCTTGCACAGTGACAATAAAGGACTCTTGAGTCTTGTTTAGTTGACATTGTGTCAGAGAGGCATTGATTCAGCTCATTGTGATTTGTGAGACCTCTCTCTGTGGTGGAACTGCCTTGGATTGCATTATATTCTAATATGTTCCTGTTATTGGGTCAATCCCCTTTAATTAAGCACCAATACTGCACTTAGCTTTTCCAGGCAGACGCTCGGCCACAGACACCCAGGAGTGTCAGTGCAGCTAGATTAATTGCTGTATTAATATTGATGAGGGTTGTCTATGGTTGACCTGCTGTGGCTGCAAACACACACACGCATGCACACAGTTACCCGCACACACACTTTTCTCAGCCACAGTATTGTTCTGGAGCAAACTGCTGACAGCCTCTTTTGCAGCTTTCTCCTTTTTAAACAGTGAGGGATGGAGATCAAGACTTGATGTTTCTGACCTATTTTTGTGGGAATTCATGCTGCACTTGTGCTGTACACACTGCACCTTATACAGCCACCTGACCGCACTTATTCCCTTATTACACACAGCTGCAGCCTCTTTTCCTCCGTTCCTCCCCTGTGTTTCTTAATATATAGATATCCTCTCTCTCTCTCTGGCCATATCAACCTGCTGTCTTTAAACATTGTCTTATCTTCTGCCATCCTTTCAGCAGCTCCTCCTGCCCTGTGTCTGCCTCATCTCATCACCTCCCCACCATCTCTCTCCTCCTGTCGTAGGTTTCCCTTTGACACGCTCTGCGTCTTCATCAGCATCTTTCTCTCCCACTGCTCTCTCATACTGCTTATCTGTCTCACCTCCATTGTTTTCACCTCCCTACTCTGTACACACATAGGTACACACAGCGGAAACACCCTTCCCCCCATTCTCCAGTGATAACATTTACCAGAATAGACAGTGTCACAGGTAGATTTCCAGCCTGTTTGGACCTGTTTGGGCTATTTTAAAGTACTGCAGGTAACAACGCCGTATGTGTGCTGCCCAATGGCTCCATCCAAGATTTACACATGTCTTTTTTTGTCTCCATTTCTAGTACAGTATGTTTCTCACCACGGCGCCCCCCCTTCGGCGAGGAAGCACACCCCTGCCCGTTAAACACCAGCTGCGGAGGGAAGAGGCCGTATCCGAGGACTGTGATTGGATCCCGGGCTTAGAGGAGCCTGCCACGTTGCCTATCAGTGACACAGCAGTGCCTCGGGATGAGTCCTTCAGCCAATCATCGGCCGCCCAGTCGACCTACCACAGCCACGGCGGGGCATTGAGAATAGTGCTTCTGGGACAGAATGGCGTGGGCAAGTCATCGCTGGCCTTATCTCTGGCCGGGCAGTCGGACAGATCCCTCTCTATAGACTCTGAGACACAAGCATGTGGTAATGGCTTAGACAGAGATTGGTGGTGTGTGTTTTTGTGTGCATGTGCATCTGTGGTAGGGTTGGAAAACCTTTTTAAATCAATCTCAAGGTCTCAAGCTTAATTCAGACACTTCCAATCAATGCTCATGAAGTGTTTCTTCCCTCAATCAGCCCTCAACCCAGTCCACCCAAGCACTTATTTTAGACTTTTAAAGGAACATTTTAACAGTTTGGGATTTGCTTTCTTGCAAATAGTTAGATGAGAAGATTGATACCCCTGTTATATCTGTACGCTAAATATGTGGCTAGAGCTAGCAACTGTTAGCTAGCTGTTATTTTAGCTTAGCTAAGAGCGGAAACAGGAGGAAATAGCTAGCTTGCCTGTGTCCGCAAAATATTTTATTAGTTTAATACATACAAAAATGTAAGAGTAAATGTTTTATGAGGTATCATGGGCCAGATTTCTTGCCAACTGGACTCAGAGCTAAGCTAGCACTTTCCCCTTGTCTTAATGCTAAGCTAACCAGCTGCTGGCTTTAGCATCAATGCATAATAGTGGTATCAACTGATAGGTGGACTTTGTGTGTTCTCTTTGAACAGACCCAAGCTACATGTTTCCCTGTGTCCAGATTTTATGCTAAGCCTAGCTAGCTGCTAGCTTCATACTACTACAAACAGAGTGGTATCAATCCTCTCATTGTACTCTCTGCAAGAAAGCAAATAACAGTAATGTCCTCTTTGTTTATATCTGCCTTTAAAGCTGTTAAAACAGCCCTGATCTACTTTTCCCCTCCCTCTGGCCTCTGTCAGTCAGTAGGTCTGTCACACAGCTTACTGCAACACCGGGGACAATCAGCTCTCGTCCTCAACCATCAAGCCAGTCAATCGATAAGTTAGTGTCACTAAGCGGCAACTCCTGTCCATCATGCATAAAGCTGGTATGCCTCTGACTTATACCATACAGTATTCATTACTGCCCGTGTACTACACTTGGATTCATGCATCATAAATGGACAGAAAAAGCACTTTCATCCAAGCTTGTAGCTCATACATGTTTCCATGATGGTGTTCTTATGACACATAGACATTTTAGTGGTGTGGAAATTATAATATGATCTACACGTCAAAAAAACAAAGTATAAAAAAAGCATTTTTCATTTATTTTGTTTATTAACTGACACTTTTTTGATCGTTTTGAACAGATGTCATAGCCTCATATCAGTCCCCTGACTGGAAAAGCTCCTCACCAATCAATATGTGTCTTCACCAAGTAATTACCAGTAAATGACAACATGGGAGTAACAACAGGAGATTTGGTTTGCTTGTTCTGTACAATATACATTTTCCAGTCTTTTTCAAGCAATTTTGGGAAAGTATGTAATTTGAAAACGGCCTTACTGTTATCAGTAGTGTATTTTCTGGAGGTTGAAACAATCAGCTCGTGGTGTACTACAATACAGATTTCATCAAACAACCATTTTTAAGTTTAGCCTTTTTCACCTTACAACCGTACATTTTCTTCTTAATTTTCATGTAATATGCAACTAATAGAAACATTCTTTCCAGGATAAGCCTGGTGGTGGTGGTACTGTATATATATATTTTTATTATTGTCAGTAAATCACATGAAAAGACCACAACCAACAGTGAATTGACTGATTTTATTAACTAGTACCAGCTGTGCAGTCATAGCCTGATATATATCTTAATAAACACATCAGCCACAGCTTTTGCTGGGTGACATATTTCTTCATTACCACGAGCATAGGCACTGTACATTATTTTGAGTCAATCTCACATGCACTGTCCTGCACTGTCCTCCTACAAATGCACTATTTGCTTAGTGTCCAGCTTGAGGAACAAATAGGTTTGGAGCTGAGAGCTGCAAACTGGGCAGGTGGGTTAAAAAGTACTGAAATGTACTAAAATATTGTTGGTTTTTGGAATTTTTTCATGGGCTTTGTTGACAATAACAACAAAAAAAGATTATATATATATATATGTGTGTGTGTGTGTGTGTGTAAAATTTCAAATATTAGAAATGGTTTGAAGTTCTATTTTTCAAAGGTGTTGTTAGGTGGTTAGCCACAAAACTCAGTTTAAACATCTTGACAAAACTGATTTAAGGTTTCTGGAGTATGTCAAGGACATTTATTAAGACCCAGATTAAGCTGTCAACACTTAACGTTATACTTTTTAAGGCACAATTATGATGAATTTATGCTCCACAATGCATACTTTCTGCATTGCAAAATATTTTGCTACAGCATATTATGCTGGCGGTTGTTATTACACTCTGTGTGTGCTGATGTGTGTGACAAGTGTATTTGCTTGCAGGTGAGGGCTACGAGTGCACGGTGACAGTCGACGACGAGGACAGCAAAGTCATAATTTTTGACAACTGGAAACAAGTGAGTAATTGGCTGTCAGCTTCACGCTTCAGTCATTCTGTTTTGTTTATCTCATTCAGTTTAGACTGGTTCCTGGTCATTTCATGCTCCAGTGACCAGTTTCTCTCCAAGCCTTCTCTAACTTCCTCTGTACTTTGGAAATGAAAACAGCCATTTGTTTGATTTCTGTCATGGGCAAATTATTTGTGTGAGTGAAGAAGGTGTGCTCACTGTACTTGTGCTTTTTGAAGTTCTTTCATTTGGAAAAGTGGAAATCACTCCCTTCATTGTTTCAATTAAAATCTACAGCGAACAAGAAAACTTTGGCAAGGACTAAAATTGCTGTGGCTATGCATCACCAACCTCTGGAGCTGAACAGTGTGAATGAGTTAATACAGCCTGGTGGCGATGATTTTTAAGCAGGAGGAACTTGAACTGCAGCAGGCAGCGGCAGAGAGGAATAACGTTGAGGACGTTATGCGAAATGAACAAGCATGCAGTCGTTAATGCTGTTCATAATGATGATGAAATGGTAGAGCACTCTAATTAGTGTATAGGGTGGATCATTCCTGTTGCATCCTATATCCCAGATGTCCACTCAGCCTTCAGGGACTATCCCCTTAAGGTTAAATTATTCACACACAGCTACATTTAGCTCTGGGGAAGTCCAGTGGAAGCTAACAAATTTTTTTTCACTTCCTTGCTCTTTCTGCAAGCGTCATCTTCCCCTTCTCACCCCCAATTTTGTTGCCCTTTCTCCCCGCAGCTGTCATCATCTCCAAATCTCCCCCCGTCCATTCACTCTCCGTTGCTTTTTTTGTGGCGCTTGCTCGCCTCTCTCCACTGGCCCTTTTCTGCCATGGTTAAATCTCGCTGAGAGTTAATTACATTTGTTATTCTGTGCGTGTTAATACAAGGCAGGGCATTAAGGCTGAAGCAACAGACGCAGGCCAGCGGGAAGCTTGGAATTACTCCAGGGCCGTCATCAGTGGGGGAAGGCAGAGAGGACTGGACAGCATCCCAAATCATCTGCCAATTCATGCTCATGTTTTTGCGCTTTTATTTTTTGTGGTTAATGCCCGTGGATGGAAGACACGTACAAACATATAAATACATTCTATGCACACAGTCTCTCACACACACACAGGTCAGGTGGGCAGACAGATGGTGTCCAGCTGCCTAACATGTATGATGGCCTTCAACTGGCACAGCATAAACCGCCAGCACTCCCAGTCCCAAGAGGCAGAGCTTTTGGCCTTGTAGCAAGCTGCAAGTGTTCTCCATGGGGCATCCCAACCTACACCCAAGTAACCATAGCAACACGCACAGACACACACATACATACTCATGAACACACGCACAGGGCTTACTTAATCACTCGCTCACGCATAAGATCATGCTAGAACAGTCAGCATCCGACAGTGTTGGCTGTAGGGCTTCATCCGTTCTCTGGCCAGACCGATCAGCACCTCATCACTCCCTTGCAATACAAACTGCCAGAAAAGATGAAAAACTGTTACATTCACACTCAGCGATTGTTCCTTCAAGTGCTTTTTTGGCTTGACTCACAGCTGATTGACACATGAAGGTCTAGATGGAGCTGTAATGTTCCCAACTGCAGTGGAGGAAGTGGTGCACAACAAACCACAGGTAGACCTTACTGTAAGTGCAGAAACCTGTAAATATATATATCGGTGTGTGTGTATGTGCACATGTAGCACTGGCATGGTCAAATGTGTAAAACACACCAGCATACACATGCACAGAAGGCTGAGAGTCTGCTCTGCCAGACGCTGGGACGTTGTAAGTGTTGTTGAAGTCACGGGGGTTGGATGGTTTTAAATAAGTCATCTGTGTGCTCAAAATAGAAACACTGGCACACTTGGCCTTGACCTAGCTGGCCCTTGCTGTCCTTTGCCTTTCGACTGACATTGGTTGTGTAATGTATCTCTTGAACAGTCCACTGGGTTCTGCATGTAGCGGACCAAGCGGGAGATTGAGGTCACTAAAGACCACAGGGACCTTCCCACCCTCTCTCTAATTTGTCTTTGTCTGTCTCAGTGTCTGTGCATTCGTGCATGCCTGAATTTGTTCCTTGCCCGAGTCACTCTAAGAGTTTCCATTATTATTTGATAGCTTGAAATTAAAATATTTATTAAAAACAACCGAAAGGTGCAGCCTGCGGCCTGGTAAAATGTAGGCCAGTGTGTATTTATCAGCATGCAGTGAGGAGAATTTGCTGCTGCAGAGGAGGAATGGATCATTTATTTTACTAAAGCAAATTAGAGAAAAAGTCCAGGATGTAATTTGGAGGAAGATAATTGCTGCTTGACCACATTCTTTTACACGATTAGGAGGAAAGAAAAACATCGTTCCACCATCCAGTTCTTGGAACAGAGACAGATTTTGGCATCGTGTCCGGGGAGTTCCTTCCCAAGACATTTTTCTTTCCTGTTTTGCTGTTCTGCTGCCTCATAAGAGTCGTTCTGCACTATTTACAGCTTCTCATTTCTTGCCCTAATCCACATAAGCTATTATACTTTAACAGTCTTGTTTGTTTTAGTCTCCGCTGGGAGTCACTACTCAATTTATCCGTGTAGAAAACTGTGTGAACCAAAATCTAGTAATAGAAAAGCTCAGCTCAGAAATCTCAGCTACTGCATTATATTTAAGTGGTAAATATAAACTATCATGATCCTATTGTAGTTTTAAATTGAGTTTTCTAGATGAGGTGGATTGCAGATAGAACCATCAAATGCTGAGAACTAACAGAAATCATAATTTTCTTGAAAAAAGTCAATTGTTTAGTCTTACTATAGACAGAGGAGTTCTGATATAAGACATTTGGGTACAGACAACATTTCAGCAACATGTTTATTCTGACACTATAATATTTGGAATTTCACTGACAGATTTGAACTTGCAATATATTGTATTTGTTTTACTAATAATGTTATTCAAACAATGAAAAATATTCATTCTCTCCACGTTCAGCATTTTATCTGTTTGCTAGCGTCCCTCTGTCTGTTGTTTTCTACTTCCACATTTGATGCTACTAACATGTATTTGTGTGAACAAGCTGTCATCACTGTCAGTGTCTGACCTCCCAATGTAATCACTATTATCACTGTGTGTTCTGTAGTACACAAGTAATACACACACCCACACACACACACACACACAAACGCAGTTAAGAGCAAGGTAGATTTAGTATCAGATCTCTAAAATATGATTGGATGCTAACTGTCGGCTAGCTAGCTAATTAGAAAGGTGTCTTTATATTGTTTTATTTCCAAAGCAGTCACAGCAGTTTTGAGTGATAATTACAAACAAAGAACATTAGTTGAAACTGACATTAGTAACAAAATTTACTCTCAAATGACAAAATAAATATACATTAGCATGGGCTGTGTAAATTTATTAGTGCGCTAGCTGTTTAGAAGCTAATGGTAAAAATCTACTTTTCATCAAGTTCAAACATAATGCTAAATTACTTTCAACCTAGTTGTCATTTTGTTAGTGTCACTGTCACATTAAATTACACTGAACTAAATGTTAGTAGTGTTAACTGTTTAAGCTAGTTGTCTAGGATAGTAGTTAAAGGTAAAGATGTCTCTCGCTTTACTTATTTGTAACAATTTCATTCACAATGGCTTCAATCTAGTCATAAAATTAGGGGTTTTAAAACTTCAATTTTATGATTTATTCATATACTGTAACCTCAGTCACAGAGCAGTGAGGCAACAGAGTAAAGAGTTGCATAAGACAAAAAATACAGTAGAGTAATTTGTCAGACATTAGTGCCACATGAATATCTCATTCTGGACAAAAGTCGAAACCTTTTAATTCGAAGTTCACAAAATGTTTTTACCAGTATTTTATTACTTTATTGTGTACTAAAGGGAAATCCTCTTATATCCTCCCTCCACAGCGAGGTCACAGGTCAACCACACGGCATCCCTGAAACTGGTAAGGATTCAGGGATTTGCTAATGGACACCTCAGCAGGGTGGTGGCTCTGCATGCCGTCATAATAAAGCTTGAATCTGGGTCATGCAGGGACGCTCACCACACTAGCCTCCTCTGTGTGTGTGTGTGTGTTTTTCTGTGTGTGAGGTGGTTGGTGCTCATGTGTGTATAGTCTGCATGGTGCACTACGTCGGTGCTGTGATGTCAGCTGCATTTGGGATTGATTGGTGGTCACTGCTCATGCAGTGCTCATGTATACGTGTGTATGTGTGTGTGTGTGTGTGTGTGTGTGTGTATGTGTGTGTGTGTGTGTGGCTTAGCCAGTGCAGGCCAGATGGCCTCAGTAATATATTTCCTTAGGGAAGCATTGTCTCTGTGCAGTGGAAAGTAAGTGAGCGAAAAAGAGCAAAATCACCAACTCAGCATTCTATCTGCACTAAGCTTTGTCATCCTATTATCAGATTTTGACTTAGCTACAGAGCAAGGTGCTTTTCTGTCTCCTCTCTCCTCTCTGATCCTCCCCTATCCTCCTTCCTTTTTCCTGTCTTTCTGCCATTCCCTTCATTCATCACCCCTGCATCTTTATTGATCTCTCTGCTCTTTCATTTTGCCCTGACAGGCAGTCAGACAGACAGATAGAACACAATGTGATGTGTGTTTGCTTTTGATAAAGCCAAATGGTAGCATGAGTGTCTGTGTTTTTATCTGTGCATGTGTGTGCACTCTTTGGATGTTTGTGCAAGCAGGTGGGGAGGTGTTTGACCTTTTGTTTCCATGTAAAGGCCGTAAGCTGCTTTGCTCATGTAGCTTGTTCTGCAAAGCAAATGACTTGGGAGCCAATAGATTGCAATAGTTCAGAGTCAGAATTCCAGGCAGAGAGGAGCATGTTGTACAATGAATTTACAGACATACATACTCATGCGTGCTTTCAAAAAAGGGCCATGTGCTGTGTTCTCTGCCTTTTTTTAAATTAGAAGGAATAATAGTTTGAGTGCTTGCAGAGCCACAGCATGTTATGCAAATGATGTCTGATAAGTGATTCATTGTCCTCACAGTTAATGGTTGCTGATGTAGTTGCCGGCTCTAGCAAGTTGGTGTTTGAGTGTGTTTTTGAGTGCATGTTAATGTATGCGTGTGTGTATATGTGTGTGCTTGTGAAACACATGAAAATTCAAGTTCATTCCAGTTAAGCGAGACAGTAAAGGTTGTTTTACAACTCCACTGAGTTTTGAGAAACTCAGCTGCAGCTTCTCAGTGGATCTTAGGTCTGCACACACCATGATAAATCTCCTTTTCGAAAAGAAAATTCATGTCTATATGTTGCACTGATTAAAACAGGGCTGGATACCATGCTTTCTATCATGTTTTATTGGATGTGTTTTCTTATCTATATCTGCACCAGACACAGGAAGTGGCTGAAAAAAATAATTCTTTGAAAGCCTGGCCTTTTTTACTGATAGAGCAGATAGGCCTGTCCGACTCTATTGTGAGCTTTCTATTCTTAAAAACAACATTTATCATGGTGTATGAAGGCCTGAACTATTGCCCTGTTTGACTATGATCAAATAGAATGAGAAGCTGAGACAGAGTGGTAAGAACCAATATGACTGCAAGGTATTTTATCAGCCGATTAGAGTCTATTATAGATATATCCATATGAGTGAAATTGCACTTCAGAAGTGACAAAAGTATGTTTGAGGCAATTTACAGTGTTACCAATCATTTTTTCCACCATACTTACATTTTTCTGGTGTTTTTCTGTCCTGCTCGGTATCTTTGATGACCAAGGGATCCTTATTACAAATGCTTATTTATGTTCTGTTTATGGCCTCAAATTCAAAGTCACCCCCAGTGGTTAAGTTTCATGAAACAGAAGCTATCAGTAAGATAGATAGTAACACACAGTCATAAATGATGGGCAACAAAATGAGACATTTGGCAGAGACATTCCAGGATGTAGCCCAAAGCAACAATCCACCACCAAAAATAAGTCTATTATTTATTCAGATTTCATTATAGAGCCAGCATTGTAAGTGTGTTTTTGCATACAAATAAGGTATCATTATTGCTGTTGTGAACTTATGGCTATGTAATCATCTGAGTATGAGGATCTCAGCCACAGTACTTGAAAAATAAAGTACTGATGAATGAGGACACCTGAACGTCATAGCCATATGTGATTGTTGAACACCTATTTACAAAACTATGGGCATTACACTACCACAACAGTCCTCTGGGAAGGCTTTACATTGTTTTTTGCACCTGGCTGCAGGGATTTACTCCCATTCAAGCACATGAGCATTAGGTTGAGCATTGATTTTTTTTTTCTTTTTTCGATAACCCAGTAAGGCATCCAAAGTGTTCCAAATTCATCCCAAAGGTGCTGGATGAGGTTGAGGTCAGTGCTGTGTTCAGAACATCCACAGAAAAAATACTCAGGACGAATTGTTGCCACTAAGCTGAAAGTACACAGTTGTCTCAAGTATCATTGTAAGTGATAACACCAAAGCAAGACTATGTAACAGCTGCCTCCACAGCCCAGCCAAGTGGTAATCACAGGACACTGGCACATAAAATTCTGTTCAGCTCTCCACTCCATAGTCTGGTGGCTGCTAGCATGTAGCTTGGTTCTGCTGATGACCAGGTAAGTTAGAAATAGATATATAGAATAGAGCCTGATGGCTCATTAAGAGCTGGGTTACATATTCATGAGCTAACAAGTTAATGAGCTAACGAGCAAACAAGAGGCCATATTAGTTAATTATGTAAGGGGCTGATAAATGAAAGGAAGCCACTTGGATGCGTCTTGAAATAAATGTGGTTAATATTACCCACCCACTGCTATGGGTTGACTGTATCACTGGAGTCTTTGCTTTCACAGCAGAACCTCTGTCTATACTTTGGTGCTTGGGGAGATGCAAATGATGGTAACTCTCAGCCAGCACATCTGTAAAGTGGTTGTATCTGACCATTTTGGAAAAAGTAGGACTCAGTGGCCACAAAAGTAATGGTGGGTATTATTATTATTATTATTTTTATTATTATTATTATTATTGTATAGTTTGGTAAAAAGTCAAGAAACGGCTTCATCAGGACTGTGTATCTATGATTAGATCAGATTTGAACAATTGGGCTCCACCTGCTTCAAATCAGTGAGAAGAGCACAGGCAGAGCATGACAGGCACAAATATTATAGTATTAGGTGTATATAAATAATCAAAACAGTTTCAACTCTTGCAGAATATTTTGCAGTTATATAGGATCCCATTGCTCATAGTAAGAAGCTGATTGAGAAAACAGACATTTAGGCTCTTTAAGATGAAGTCCCTTTAATTTCAATGAAGGAGCCCAGACCAAACCAGGGAAAATGTATCAAGACAGAATATGTGTCCACACACACACACTTTACCTATATTACAGAGAAAATGGCCTAATCAGCCAGACGAGTTGTTTGTCATTAAGATGATTTAATTAATATTTCCCTGAATGCTCAGTGATTTGTGTGTATTTGTTTATCACTGTATGTGGGCATGGCTTCTGTGTGTTAGTCCCTGTGAATCTGTGTGTGTGTATGGGAGGAGTAGGTATTGACAGATGGCCTGCTCTCTGTGAACACAGAGGAGCTGCTTAATCGAGAGAAAGAAAGAGAGAGAGAGAGAGAGGGAGAGAGAGTTGGCACTGTCCTGAGTTGCTCTGCCTCAGTTTGATAGAGAGGTGTATTTACTTGGTCACAGTTTTCCTCCTGGAGTGTTCCATCACCCTCCTAATCGATGTCCACTCTGTGTTGGTACTCCTTTGTTTACAAAGATTAGCTTCTTCCTCTCTTTGTTTCCCTCCCTTGTTGCTTCTATCCCTCCTCCTCATCCCTCAGTCAGACTGTGACAGGTGGCGGAGCCGCCTTCCACGCCAGTGGCTCCCTCCCCTCCTTGTCTTCTCCTGTGCTCCGTCAAACAGACAGTGGCAAGGCGCTCCCCATGAATTTCCTGCTCCGGGGTCTGATCCGATACCACTTGGCCGCTTGAGATGATGTGAATTTTTCAGTCGTCTGAAACTCTCTGGAGGGCAGGAATTTACCTTCAGGGCTGCGGATGTAGGGCAAGGGCATTCACACACTCACACATAGCACAAGCAATATGCAGTCCAAAGCTCACAGGCAGATTGGGTTATCTGGTGGGAATAACATGTTTTGATATTGATTCAGTCACCACTGTTTATGGCCTCAGAGTCCCATTTTCAGTTGAAATACATTTTGATTGTGTTAGCAATTCCATAGGTCGGAATTATGCAATGTTAGAAATAACATAAATAACATCGCATAATTCAATAACACAGTTGAAAGTTATAGATTAAAGTTTAAATCAGCCCACAAATAAAATTTTACCAATTCTCTCTGAGCATGCCTGTAATATAAAATTCATTTTCTGGTATTGCCCTACAGTGAACAGAAATACTTTGTTGACACAGTGGTAATGCTTCAAATTTCATTTGAAGGCTACAGTCACAGTCTGTGCCTCACTACAAGAAACCCATGTAGATATAAAGAATAATTCCTGTATGTTTTCTAATGCTATACTGGCTCTTTATTTTATTGACAGAGAGTGCAACTTTGACTGGCATTACACTGTGTAATCTGGTCTCAGGTTTCTGTCTTTGGGAGAAAAATAGTTTGTATTGATTGAAATACAAACTATTGAAATGTCTTTTGTTTTAACCTTTTCAACCCCACAGACTTATACTAGCCTGGAGAAGCATTTCTAAACCCACAGAACCTAAGAATTTCAAGTATAGACAAGATGTCATGGTGGATTAAGCACAGGAAAATGTGATTTCTAGTTTCTAGTTTCTAGTTCTAGTGAAATCTAGTTCTGTAGAATGACTGAAGCTCTGGATCAAGCAGATCCAGATGTGATGTTGTCAAAAAGTGAAAAAATATTTCTGTGTATTTAAGCAGTATTAATAGATTTTTGGACAGTTTTTGGCAGTGGGATAAGCTGTAAACACAACACTGATATATGATTACCTCCAAGTTTTTGTTAGCAAACAGTTTACAGATACTTAGCAACAGCAGTATTTATTTGCAGTTGTGTCACTTTGCAAGTCTTATATTCACTTTCCTTCACAAGAGAAAATGTCTTTCTCTTTAATGACTAAGGCTAGTGTCAAACTTTCTGCATCTGCGAGTACGCGAGGGTCAGTGAGGGTGTACATGACGTACATCTCGTTATGGTAGGGTACACGTGAGGCTCTGTGCAGACGTCCACGTACCCACCATTTTCTTGTGTTTGTAAAATCTTTTCCGTGTAGGGTCTGCTCATTAACTGTGCATGCGTCCTCCAAGCGGATTATAAAGAGTATAATGTGAACAACTACGCATCCGTGGTGTCCACAGCTGTTTGTGTGCCCGTCCACAAGGGAGTATAAATGTGCTGTTGAGCCAAGCTTGACTGCAAATTTGCATCGTAATTCTCTCTGTAGAGTTACCAGTCTCAAATTACACATATTCACTGGATTCCTTGTTAACATAAGAAGTATTGATTAGTGCAGCTTTAAAGTACTGGCAATGATGCATCGATGCTTTAGGTTATAAAAGTTCTTCAGCTAGTTATTAATATTGTCTGCCGTTTGGTGCTGGGCAGGTAGTGTGATTTATGATCCTCCTTGAGTTAGTCAGTAGAAACCACTGCTTTCACATTACACATACACATTTAACCTATAATGTCCATATGAAAATATCTATCAGTGCAGCTTTAAGGAGAATACAAGGACCCACTGGTTAAAGTTGATGTTCACTGGCCATACTCTTTAGTCAAGGCAAGTTTTGGCTTGATTCCTGCTCAGTGCACACTTAATAATGCTCAGGTAGAGCCAGAAGAACCTTGCTATGACCCATTTTACACCCATGAACCATCCAGTCCAGTGTAGGTGTGGCTGACTGAATCAGAGAAAGAAAGTGGGAGAGGACAAAGATGGTCCCAGGCAGTTCCAAGCTGCTGTTTCTGCTAGAGCCACTCGGGCTAATTGAGCCTCTGTGACAGGAAACCCCGACGGGATGTTGGTGGTCACTGTTAAAAGGGTCAGGAGATTCAAAGTGAAGCGTGACGTGCATACAATCAAGTTGAGCAAAGCCTCCTCTGCGTCCTCTCATGGGACAGTGATAAAAACTTGAGTGCCGCCTGCCTGGCATTGGCACTGATGTCCTTTTAGTGGCTAAGCTTTAAATGTTGTTCAAGGACAAATTGTCAATTTGTTGATGGCATGCAGAGGGTCTGTTATGGCATGTTAAAGCTCCTTGACATCCACACCTATTCAGCTGTCACTGGATCTCTCCTATACGTATCTGCTCCGCCAAGGTGCTGCTTTATTAATGGTTGTGTATATATGTGTGTGTTTGTATCCCCAGGACCTATCTACTTTACAGTGTGATGTGTGTATCCTGGTCTTCTCGGTGACTGACAGGCGAAGTTTCCACCGCTCTGCCCAGCTCCGCCTCCTCCTCAGGGAGTCCCAACCACAGACACCAATCATCCTGGTGGGCAACAAGAGTGACCTGGTCCGCTCCCGTGAAATCAGCTCAGAGGGTAGGTAGAGGGAAGGACACCTGTGTAATGTGAACTTGTCATACAGACACGTAATTGGCCATTCACCAAACCTCTCCCATGAGCAGCAGTTGTCCAGTCAGAGGTTAGCAACTGTAACTAGGCACATCAGGTTTGCTTATGATTTCTCCTGTGGTTGTATTAAGAGAATTGGATACAAACATAGTGCTGCCAGTTGGTGCTGCCAGTTTATCCCAGCGGCCACATGCGGTACTGCAACAAAAAAATGATGCAGCCTAGAAAACATTTCTCCACAGATCATCAATATAAATAAGAGAGAGTTTTCTATCCCAGAGCCTAGAATAGCAATTTGTATTTGTGTGACGTCATCCCAGTGCGAGAACATGTGGGTGGGGGCATGAGGAGAAACACTAATGCGCATGTGCAGCGGAGGCTAGAAAACTTTTTTGGTTTCAAGTGACTGGGCATCATTTTTCCTCTGGTATCCAGTTCTGATAATACTCTGTGATGTCTCAGTATTTTTAGACTATGTCTTTTTTAGCCTTTTGAAAATCAAGGCACAACCAAACATGTACGGAATGGATTAAATAGTGTGATTATCTGCTGTAATCTAACCCCACCATGTGGAAATAGGCATAGAAGTAAGAAAGTCCATAACACTCATCAAACCTCACCAACTTTCCAACTTCCAACAAGCTGTAATCGCTGCTGTCTTAAAACATTCACACCTCTCTGTATTGTTGATATTACTTTGGCCCTCTTTTAGATTCTTTAACAGGGTTCGAATTTTCAAATGATTCATTTGGAGACATTAAAAAGTCAACTGGAGACCAACTGAAGAGACTAACTTTAGCTTAATTATCATGTCAGCTACAGCCAATAAAATCAAAGACAGTTGTCATTTCAGCTCACAAAAACAACAGTCCCAGATTAGAAATGACTTTTTTGTTTTTGTCCACCTTTGAGTGATATCAAGGACCCCTTGTTTCAAAATTACGAAGAATTTCTAGTGAAACTGCCACTGTTATCATTATTAACTGCAACCATACATGCTGTGTGAGAACTGAAAGCTTAGCAACAGTAACTAAGGGAGAGCAAGGTTTAGGAAATGGTTTCTTCCCAGATATAAGCAACGATGAACAAACACCAGGCAGCTGTGTGAATGATGAAAGAAAAGAAACGCACAAGAATGATTTGAAATGCACTCTCCTGTTGCTTCTTTTTAATGCCTTTCAATTCTCCAAATGGAAAAAGTCAAATGGAAATGTTCTTCTAATTACTGTGATCTAGTAGATACTGATGCTTTTGCTGTTGGTCACAATGGATTCGGGTACGTAAATGCTCAAAATGCAAATGTTTAGTTAATATGCACACACACATATACTCACATTCTCCCTTAGAAAAGAATGATGGTTTGCTATATGCCATCACTCACCTCTCCCTTCTATTTACCCTCTTTTCTGTCCTTCTCTGCTCATCTGTCTCTCTGCCCTGGTATTTTACCATAAATCTTCCTCCAAGTCGACATCGTCTCCATTAGAATGGGATCTATCTTTGATCAGCAAAATCTATTTTTTTCACTGTTTACAATATCCAGGAGTAAATGCTCTGCTTTGAGCCTCCTCATGGGAAGAAAATTCTATCATCTGTTATTGTTGTAAAGGGGTGGAAATATACACTGACTGTAAAAACAATTTACCCCTCTGGCTTTTTTATGTTTTTATGAATTGAATCTCAGTTAGTCTAATTAGACAGTAATCTCTGACAGTAATGAAAGCTCTGTAACTCTGTGTGCAGAACTTTGCAGCAGAAACGTACAGAAGTCAACATTCACTGACCATTTTAAAAACACTAATTGCAAACAAAACTGTCCCTTTTTCTGTCCTCTGCGATTTGTTGCAGCGATAAGGCCAGCCAGTGGCTGCCCACCATGAAACAAAAGACAGCATTTTTAGCTATGCTGGCAGGGGGACTCCAGGCTCTGTGATGATAGCTAGGTTTCCATCCAAATATAGCACAAAGTTTCTGACATTAATTCTTCAGTTAAACCATACAGTGAAAGACAGCACAACGAAATGATGTAACTTAAAGAGTGCAGGTCAGTGAAAAACAACATAGTAAACATGATGGAAATATGCCATTTATGTTATGTCTTGTAATTAATTTGAGGAATGTTACAGCCTCCTCTGTCCACACATCATGATTTATTTTGCTTTTAATCAGCACACCAATTTTTCCACTGCAGCCAAGAGTAAAACCCTTTTTACCATATTACAAGACCCAGTGTTACTCATTTTATCAGTTGGTTGCTCAGTCCACCACTCTGGTCCAGACTGAAATATCTAGACAAGTTTTTGTATGGATTGCCGTGAAGCCGTGTTTCCCAGAGGATGAATCCAGATGACTTTGATGATTCCTGAGTTTTATAGCAGGGCTGGGTTTTTAGTGAAATGTCTTAACAGCTGTTTGGAGGATTGCTGATGTTCATGTCCCCCACAAGATGAATCAACTTTTCATCTGGCAACGTTATCAAGTCAAAATGTTCATTTGACCAGTACTTTCATTAATGAATAAATACCCACATTACATTCCCATAAACCTCAGCTGTACTCTCTGCTACTCAGCAAATGTTAGCAAGCTAACCCACTAAACTAAGATGGTGAACATTAACCATAAACATTACCTGCTAAACATCAGCATGTTATTATCACTGAGAGCATGACAACATGCTGACATTAGCATGTAGCTTAAAGCAATGCTGTGCTTAAGTACAGCCTCGTAGAGCTGTCAGCATGGCTGTGGATCAAGTGAAACTGAGAAACAGGTAAATTCAGCAGTGGTTTGTACTCTGTTTCAGCTGCAAATATCTGAACATGGACTCACAAGCATAAATCATCCAACTGTCATGTTATCAGCCAAATGTCATAAATTAAACTAAGTGACAAGTTAAACTGTAGATGTTTAGGTAAAAATAACACCATGAAGACACATTCCAGAAACGTCTGCCAGAAGATTACTGAATGTCTCCTAGTCATTAATGGGTTTCTGGCATGAAAAGTGGATACAAACTTTCACATTCAGCAGACTCAAGGATGTAAATGCTGCCAAAGTTGCCCTAATTAAATAGTAATAGGGATGAATACTTAATGCAGTTGATTATTTTGTATTTAATTTAGATAAATGTGTACAAGATTTGTTTTCACTTTGATAGTGAGGAGTATTTTTCAGTTGATCATTATCAGGAAATCCTAATTCCATCAAATCTGGTTTAATGTAAAAAACTAAATAGAAAGGGAATGAATGTTTTTATAGGCATGTGTCAGGGCTGCTTTGGTGCAGCTACTGCAGAATGAATAAATCCTGCAGATCTAAGAGCTCACTTTACTCTGGTAAACATCACTGTTGGGCAGCATGCTTTACAGACTTTTTACATTTGGCATGCAACACTGATGCAAGGCCTTGGCAAAGCAAATTCACTGAAGAAGAAACACACAGTGCTGAACTGAATCCATTTAGTGATGCTTAAAAATCCACTGAACAGAGATCAGACCACAGGCAGGTTGTAATTTTACTGGACTTTATGAGTGAATTTTTATGGAGCATGATTCAAATAGGAACTCGGTGCAGAGTGGCTGTAGCTGAAAGGGAAGAAAGAGTGACAGCAGAGTTTGTCCTTGAGTTGAACTTGTATTCATGGTATATACATTTAAACCCTCTACCCATAGTATACATTCACTTTGAGAATGTCTCACATCATTAACATCAGACATAAAGAATCACATTTTTTTCTGCAGTTGCAAACTTATCCCTCCCTATCTAATCCTCTGGAGGGTTCCATCTCTATCTCCCTGTGCCCCCCAGCTCTGGCAGTGGGGTTTTTGTTTTGTTTTGTTTTTCTCAGATAGCACATCTCCGTTTGAATTATCTCCCTCTTACAGGACGCTGCTCTTACTATAATTATATATGTTTGTACTCGCTGTACATGCACAACTGCTTGCGTGCACACAGACGCAGTAAATGCACAAACAAGCAGGAGCACATCCCTCATCTCTCCCTATCTTCTTGCTGCTTGATGTCAGCGAGGGTGTTTTTGTACCGGGGACTGTGATAAGAGGGATGGGAAGAAAAGGAGTGGCAGAGGCAGGGGTGAATGTCTGAGAATATGTGTATGAATGGGAGCCTTAGTTTGAAGAGGTGTGTGTAATGCATTATGCAAGTGTGTTGTTGTGTGTCTACTGAGAGAGTGGGGCTTGTTTTGCTGTCCTTGAACGAAACACTTTGAGTTTTTAGACCTTAACAATGAGGATATATTTACAAATGGAGACTGTATGGCTAGTGTTACACCAGTGCATTGGTTTTTCCATATGTCACCAAGGTGATGTTTGCCTCAGTTTGAAATATTTGATACCGGTGTATCTTTCCCTGCCATTATAAAGAGGTTATTCTGCAGTTCTTTTATAAAAGACCATTTTGTCAAATTCTACCTTTTAGTGGCTATTCAGAAATTGCTAAATTGCCTCCCTGAATCACTGCTGCTGGTTGTGAGAGGCTTTAAAATTAAACTGCCTCATTTGTAATTTGTCAGTGACCAGTGGTGAACTTAACTTTCAGATACAATAGAAGTCAAAATTATGCCTCCCTTAGAAGAATCTGTCCAGATAAGAATGTAATGTTAACATCCACTTTACTCAGCTTTTAATGTTGAAGCATTTGATGTTACCCCTCACCTCTGCAGCACTATCATGCTTTTACTGTTAGCTCTTTTTTAGCAGTTATTGGCTCTTTTGGTTTTCTGACTGTAGATAGACATATACTTTATGAGTGAGACCAAACCACAGCAAAGAAGCTAGGCTAGCAAAGTGTACACTACTGTCATCATGAAACAGCAGAGAGGTGAAGTAAATGAGTACCTGGGAAGATATTTGATATTTTCCACAGGAGCTGGTGGAGGCTGAAGCAGAGCTAAAAACTGTGTAAGGGCCAGAAACATGACTCATAGGGATGCAAATGCTCTGGGGATGCTAGGCATGTATCATAGTCATTTGCCAGCAGGTTAGCCGTAGCAACTTCATTAGCCAGTGATGGCTGGATGATACTTGTTTCACCCCTATGCTGCACACTACTTCAACACGTCAGAGCATTTGTCAGATGAAGAATACCACATGACCAATGCTTGAAGTGTCCCGACGCTTCAACAAGAGCTTCACTGAGTTTAACGGTTTTGAAAGTTTTGCATTTAAACTATATGCTCAAGGGACGTTCACACTGGTAGGATAAGAAGAGAGGAGGATACCTGAGAAATGTACACTAGAAAGACATTATAATAAATATGAGCATATTTACACCTGATACCATAAAATAGTAAAAGTGATATTTTGATTAATTAATTAATTGAATTATTCTCCTGACACATCACATTACATTCTGATTCAATCAGTCATTGCATATCAATCACAAAGTTAAAACGCTCAGTTGACGTTGGATTGACACTATACCTATACGGTACAATAATATATTTTGTTGAGAGAAATATTTTACATTTAGGCCTTTTTAACAAACCATTATGTGCATTTCCACCACCATGACACTCTGTTTGCTAAGTTTAAAGCCTCCAGTCCTTATTTCATCACAGCCAGAAAGAAAGGCTAAAAGCATCATCTGCCATTGTGTGCCTATAAGCTGAGTTTCTCTGCCCCCTAGTGGTCAAAATTTACTCAATGCAGCTTTAATATTATTTTGATTAAACAGAGAGTAAAAGTTTGGTTTGCTTGGTTTGCTAAATTGATGTTAACCCTCAAAACTTAATTAGTATGACAGTGTGGGAATGAGTTTGGGGATGTATTCTTGTTTATTTTTTTTTTGAGTAATTTTAAAATTTCAAGATTTTCAATATATTTAGAAAAATCTATCAGCATCTGTACTTTAATAATATATACCATGAGGATTTGTTTTGTCTTTGTCATTCTAACCCTTTTTTGGCCCAATCCTACAAGGACTTGTGTGACGTTAAGGATTATTATGATTATGATTAGAATTCCAAGAAGATTAAGGTTCCATTTATGTTAGATTTAAGGTTCAGGTCAGTTGTTTATGACAAGATAGGCCTTGGATGTAGAGTTAACCTCAGGCTTGAAATGATGAGGCGAGAGACTAAGAGCAAGAATATAGTCAGAAGGTTCTCACAAGGAGATAGGAATAGAAAAGTGTGTGTATGTGTGTGTGTGTCTGCGTTTATTGTGTGGGTCAAATCTTGTTTAGTTTGCTTTGTTGTGCAGTTTAAACAGAGGCAGCAAGTGTAAAATTTGTGCACATCGGTGCCTGCACATCGCTGTCGACTCGGTCACGGCCCTGGTTCATACTTAATGTCACGAGTGGAGGGGAGGAGGGAGGGAAGGGGGGAATGAATAATGAGGGATGCCTATACTCAGCATATTCTCTCTTTATAAAAAAGAAAAACAAAACACAAGCATCAAAGCGGTCAGCGATATGCAAATGTTCCATTCTTGTTCCCGAGGCGCCTGACAAGGATGTTCTTATGTTCTCTCTGGACAGACCACATGTATTCTTTTTGATATGTGAGCCTGACAGAGGAAGCTGACTGGCCTGTCCAGCTAACTAACATCCTACTTAAAGAACCTGGGGCCTGGCTGAGAGAGCTGAAGTCATACAGTCTATTTATGGCACATACGGTGACACTTTTATTCTGCTATCTCTCACCTTCCCCCCTTTGCTACATCTCTCTCTCCCTCCTTAACACACACAGTGATACACACACTGTCACACTGAGAACATATTTATCATTTGCTCAGTATGGCTGTGGTGTGGCCCTGCTCCTCCAGGCTTTGATTAATATGCACTCTGGCTCAGTTTGCTTAGTCGACACTATTTCTGTCTGTCTGTCTCGTCTGTCTGCATGTCTCCTTCTTCTCCTCCTGCTAGTTCATTTCACATGCAGTCTTGCATGTCATCTCCTTTCAGCGTCCCCCCTCTTCCTTCTTCATGACTCACATGTTTCTCCCTATTCAGCTTAATGCCGCTCTCACTTTATTTTCTGTCTGTCTCTTCCCTCATCCCTTATTTCTTTTCTCTGTGTCAGCATACGGGGAGTCCCCTTGTGATCACCTTTGGGTGCCCCCTGCCTCCTATTCTCTCCTGTCCTCTCTTGTTTCCTCTCCTCTTCTTGTCTCATTGCCTTCTTTGTTTCCTCCACCCTCACCCCTCTAGGTTTCCTCTCCTTTCCTTGTCTGTTCTGATTTCCTCTTGTTTCGTCTGGTCTCCTCTCCCCGTCCCTCCTCCCTCTCCATTACTTTCCTGTCCTTTCCTGTCTTGTTTGTTTCTCTCCTTGTCTCCTTTCCTCTCCTCTACACTTATTACTTCTCATTTCATTTCCTCACCCCATCTCCCCACTTCGGTTCTTCTCCTCTCCTCTCCTTGTTTACTTTCCCGTCCTCTATTGTTGCCTCTCCTTGGTTCCTCTCCACATTCCCCCTTCACCTCTTCTTGTCTCCTCTCCTCTCCTCTCCTCTCCAATTCAATTTCCCAAACACTCTTTTAACAAGTTATAAAGACACAATTCAATTCAATCAGCTGTCGAAGGTATTAGGATAAGCTGCGTTGATCTGGTTTGGGATTTGTCTTTTTTCCTCCCACTCTTACCTCACCCACTATTAGGTGACACTGCTGTGGGCCGACAGCTGCTCTCCTGGTGGATTATTACACCCAGATCAAATCTAGCTCTGTTTTTCGTAATAGCTGTGTAGCACTAGCGTGTATACTGTATGTCTGTGCTGTATGAATGTATCCACACAAATATCAGATTAACCACTTACATGTTTCTGTAGCTTTCAACCCCATCACAAGGTCGTCATCAGCAGATGCAATTTGCTCATCCCCTGTCAACAGATCTATCTCCATGACAACTGAACAAACTTCCTGCACTGCTAAAGAAAATGTGGCCGAAAGCTCTGGAAAAAGTTAGTAAGAGGACCTTGAGTTAAGATTGTCATATCTAACCATACAGGACAGTTATTATTTCATATTTAATTTCTTCCCCCTAGAGCTTTCATCCACATTGCACAATTTACGTTTGCTGTGTGTTGACTTTAATGCCTAACTAAAAGTTAGAAAGTTCATTCTAGACCTTGGATATAGTAATTAGAGAAAAACAATCTCAACTCAAGGTCCACTTATGTGCTTTTTTTTCTCGTTTTTTCTGTGTCACATGATCTTTACCAACAGATGAAGTTTGCTCAGTCCCATGTCAACTGATTCATCTCCATGACAAATTAGCAAACTCCATCCACTGATAAAGAAAGCTCCAGAAAACATTGGTAGAGGTCCTTGAGTTAAGATCATCATATCTAGTCATACAGGAAAATTCAGCTACATTTTTCATTGGTGAACAACATTATCACTCTAATTTAAGTGTGTAGATATGGGGACGTGAAATCACAGCACATCACAGCCTTTTTTTATCAGAGCGCGCAAAAGGCAACCTCATACACAACCATATTACCTGGAAATTAAAATAAAGATGCATCTGCTTGAACTATCCATTGTAATCATTAATTGTACTCTACACTGCTTGTGTATAAAGCACAACAAGCACAATAGGTCAGAGTTAATGCTGAATACAGCACATATTTACATCTGACAGTTAGGATAAGTATTTCAGTGTTCATTTCTCTGGGAAAAAAGCAATAATTCTTCATTTGCCATTTCTCATTTACCAGTTGAAAATATAAAAGAATAAGAATGAATGGAGACAGCTAATGGGAAAAACATTTTGTCTCCTCAGTAATTCTGGCATTTCCAATTTAAAATCACATTTCGGGTAGTAGCCGCTTGTTTTTCCAAATATTATGCGTTATTGAAGTTTATAGTTCGGGGTATTATTGTGTGCTTGAATCATTTTCTAAACTAATACACACATTCAAGGTCATTAATTCTTTTCTGAAACCCGCACAAAAATGCATCTATGGCAGCAGCTTCTTCCTGCTCTCAACCCTTGGCAGTCATTTGAAGTTCATACAGTGTAAGTTTTATAGAGTTATTATGAATGCCAGTAGTGAGCTTTAAAACCCCTTTTGTGCACACAGCTGCTCAAGGGTCCTCAGACTGCCTCTGAGCAGAGCAGGAGAAAAGAAAAAGCTTAAGTATATTGGGAAAAAAATGCTATTCAAGCTGATAGTGAGACCCATTTGTAACAGAATGATCTGTATCTGTCAGCTTTCCTTATCATACGGGCTTGTTTGACCAGGGACAAACTGTTGCTTTTAGATGAGATACAGAGCCTTGTCAACAACACATTTAGTCACCTGTCCTTATCCAGGAGAGTCACACTGAGATAGAAACCGTTTTCTCATTTGAGCTGTAGCCAAGAGATTTGAGCTTATACAACTCAGCTAGTGGCAACATTAACCCCATCCTTCCATCAGCATCTCACTCTTTCTACTCATTTATTACTGTTGATGAGACAGCTTTGCAAAAGGAATACACAGAATGTTCATTTTAGAGGCATTACAATGTAATAAAGGCAAATAAGTTTAATTTAAAAAGGAGAATTTAAAATTTACTATTGAAAAGTAGATGAAAATTGGTATGAAGTGAAATATATACTAAAGAAATCTGGGCGATTTCTGGTTTTAAAATTGCAACTTGCAGCACAGATACTTGGTAGTATCTTTGCTGCTGGTACTCATTTTAAACATCTTGTTTTGTGAGTTTTTCATTTGCAAATTCCTTCCATTTTGCAGAGGGAAACATGAACGCTTGATGAAAATGCGCTTTTTCAGCAGCTTTCAACCATATCACATGGTCCTCATCAGCAGATGACATTTTCTCGTGCCCATATGTCAAGCGATCCATCTCCATGACAACTGAGTAAACCCCATCTACTGATAAAGAATGTGAGGGTGAAAGGAAAAAAACGACATTGAGTATATCACATGAAGGCCTGTTGTGTAGTAGAATCCATCACAATTCTAGAATATGTCTCTCTCCTTATGACTATTTCTCTTCCACTGTCATTGTTGTCAGGCAGGATTTCAAAAGCACACTAAACAGAGAGGAGTGTCTCATCCCGACAGAGTGAGATGCTGTAAATTGATTCGATTTGTCTCAATTTGGTGCATAAGAAGTGCCAAGCTAACACTTAAGAGTCTAACAGAGTCTCCCAAACAGCTGTGAGTGAGCTGTTGATGCGGAGGTATTATCTTGTGGTGATACACATCACCAGCTGGGTCATTACCATGCTGTGGACGGTTCACTGGTTTCATGATCTAATGTCCTTACATTTGAAACTGTTGCCGCTAATTGCCATTTACAGCTGCCAGTGAAAGAAGCCTTAGTTATTTAAAATGTGCACCACGCAGACATGGCTCTAAAAACCTGTCTTCTCCTCCCTCACACCAGAGGCCCAATCCAGCGCCATGATGTTCGACTGCCTCTACCTGGAGCTCTCTGCCTCCTTGGACCACGGCACCAACGAGCTGCTGGAGGCGGCGGTTCGGACAGCGAGGGGCGACTGCGTGGGCCCCGGCTGGACCGACGGGGACCCCGGGGCGGGCCGCAGGGAGAGCCTGACCAGCCGGGCCAAACGCTTCTTGGCGGGGCTGGTGCCGCGTTCGTACGGCCGAGACCGGGACAGAGACCGGGGACGCTACCGGGAGATGAGCCGCCACCGGGGCAGCAAGATCCTCCGCCAGAAGTCCCGCTCCTGCCATGACCTCAGTGCACTGTGACACACAAACATGCGTATACACAAGCAAAGAGACACACTCCCACACATGTACACGTACACACAGATTGAAAGATATGGGTAAAGGGTAAAAGATGGAGGAGAGGAGGGTAAAATGGAAGATAGTGGGGAAGAGCAGATGACTAAATGGATAGAAATTTAGCAATGACAGATAATGGTCGAGGGAGGAGAAAAGGGATAAAAAGTGAGAGAAAGAGATGGCTAGATAGAGCAGAGATCAGCCTGCATCTCCAGGCTGAACCTTTATCTTCTCCCTATTGGTAAAAAAAAATTGAGGAAAAAAAGAGGCCAGGTCTGAGATAAACAAACAGAGAAAAAGATAAGGAGGTGAGCTTGATTTGCTGCTGCAGTCTGGGTGAATCAGCGAGCACTCATTACCTGATGAGAGCAGGATGGAGAAAATTAGCGACAGTGGAGAGTCACATCACGGTGCTGATTGGATGCTTACTGTGGCAATATGGGGGTGGGGGGGTTGGTGGTGGAGTTTGGGTGGGTGGGGGTCACAAATAAACACATACACCCAAGTAGCACGCACTAATTATGTAGAGACTGATAGCAATCTAATGTAAACCTATTGTAGACCCTGTTTTATAGCATGCTGAGTAGAAGATCTAAGACATGACCCTGTAGGTTTTACAATTACACGATACTGAATTTACTGTACCTCAGTGGCCAATAGCTAATGCACAATCTAGCTAGTGTCTCTAGCAATGCCATCAAAGGCAAGACCCTTTATTTATAAGAATGCTCCCTCTCTCTGCACCTTTTTCTAGCCACAGTCTTTCACACTGCATCCGCCTTTTGTGTCCCTTACTGATTTAAACAAGTGTTTGATACCACCAGTGGCATATGATCATCCGTGACTTTTATACAAAGCTACAAACATCAGCACTCAAGCCATATTTTTCGCTGAATGCATCGTGAGTGATCAGCACAAAGAACCCTTTACCGTAGGATGTGGAGCGAAAGGAAAAAAAGGTCAAAATGGCCACAAAGAATAAGACGTTAACAGGGATGACCAGACTGAACTTTTCTTCAGCTGAAGCTGAGTCACAGAATGCTGGGATGTTCTCGAAGCACAGGAGGACAAACGTAAGAAAACCGAAAATCTACCTGTGGCTGTTTGATGTATCTCATTTCATTTATCTCTTTTTACCCACTGGCATCATCATGTGTGTTGAGACTGAATTCTGTGGGGGCTGGCCACACAGGTGACCCAAAAGAGAACGTTCCGGAAACGTTGTTTGGATATCTCCTCAAGCGTGGCAGCGTCACTTGACACATGCTCACTCGTTTGTCACTGTCTACTAAGCACTCTCATCTTTCCACTGAGAATAAATTAATTTTTGTTTGACATGCTGAATGAGTGTCTTGTCCTTTTTATATACCATCGTTATACGATAAATCTCTCATTGCAGCCTTACCGGTTGAAGGATGCTGAGACAGGTCATCAGATGAGTCACAGGTCCTCTGGACAGACTGTGAGTCGGACTCTCAGGACAGTCGTTCCTTTTAGGACTAAGCAGCAAAAAGATGCAATGTCAACACTTTGCGGCTGTAACAAAATCTCAGGTCGAAAATAGGTTGTATCAGGGAACAATATGAACCAAGACCAAGAAATATGAACCATCTGACTTAAGGATATAGAACACATGATCCACTTAATTACGAGAATATAAAAACCAAAGTGTGTCTCCTGACTCTTCTGTTTTAGTCCTGTATGGCAGTGGTTCTTTTTTGCTTTACATAAACAAATAAACAGGTGCTGCTTCATCAGCACCACCTATCACATTCCAAATATGTTCCTTTGAATTGATTTGGCATTTAGTTACATGAAAGTGGATATTGTTACAGTAATTCACTTGAAGTGGCAGACCATTATGCACTTTTAACTTCAACTGTTATTACTTTAAGTTATTACATCATATTATATACTATATATTTATTATTTTAGCTAACTATTTTTAGCAGTTTACTTTTAGAACAGTTTTAACTATTTAATCATTATTGTTATCTATAAGAACATTTCAACTGTTAATTCATTACTATTAGCTAACTACCGCTGTGCTCGTATGCTAACTAGTTTTTATGTTCTCTCAATTGCAACACATGGCTTAGGAGTTACAGATGACCCAGTGTGTGTATTTTTAAATCAAATTGTAGGCTAAATTTCAAATTAGTTGAGCTACTTTTCCCACATACCCCCTGGCAACTGCAGAAGTATCCCCAGGAGTACGAGTAAGTCCTGGTTGGGAAGCACTGTTCTGAAGACGTTAAGAGTCAGTTCACCCACATTCCAAAATCTAACCATGCAGATACTTTGGCCTGGTTTTGAGATGTCTCTGAGATTTCTGCTATAACCCCAACAATGGAGATTTTCATTTGTGCTGCTCACACCACTGAAAAATGAATAACATTTTATTTTTTTAAAACCACATCTCTTTCCATAATTGGTGTGCTTGTTACTTTGGATCAGTGGTTCCCATAGTGTGGGGATGAGCTCCCACAGGGGATGTACAGACCCATTGCAGGGGGCAGCACATAACCAGGAGGGACAACTAAAGTTGAACACACCTTTTTCTCATCAGACGCCGTGACTTGTCTAACACAGGCGTGACTGATAATGTTCATAACTGGTGTGTTTCATCACAATAAGTCCTGGAACTGAGACATTTGTAATGTTTTTAGTTCTTTCTAGTGTGAGAAGTCAAAGGAGCGCTCTGGTTGTGGGCAGGGCTCTTAATCAACAATATGTTTTATTTAACAAGTTTCATATTCACTGACAGAATAGCAGGGGACCCCTATTGTGTCTTCTGTCTTTAAAAACTAAAATAAAATCCAACTTTGCTCCTTTTGTCACTACTTTCTTCAGTATTATTACCAGTTCAGAATGCCATCAATTTACGCATCACGGAGCATGAACTGGGGGCATGATAGAAAGAGTTTAAGAAACAGCACTCTAGGTAATTCTCTGTGGTCATTGTTTCTGATAAGTTATGTTGCCCTTGAATTTTGTGTGTATTTTTTATAGATACTGGAAGGAACAACAAATGTAATTCCATTTACCTCCATTATATTGGAATAGAAATTTCAAAAAATGGTATCTTAAAACCAACTGTCTAAGCACCACTAGATGTAAGTGAGAAAATACGTTTCTTTGCAGTTTTGGGTGAACTGACTTTACAACATCATCTGTGAAGTGACTGCATACAAATAAAAGACTGTGTACAGATAGAAACTGTGCAGTGTCTGGTAACCTGAAGTAGTTTCAAATAAAGTTAGCTACATCAGTTACACAGATAATTTATGGTTGTCCATAAAAGAGTTTTTGATTAAGTAGATTGAAGAATATTAAAAAGCTTTTTTTTTTTTTTTTTTTTTAAAAAGAGCTACTAGTAATTGGGGTTTGATTCCTGATCACTAAACATGTAAGTTCAAACATAAACTTGATTCCTTTAATAAGCTGCAACATCAAAGCATTTTAGTTCAAAATATAATGGCACTAATAACCACAAAACATCTCTGTCAGCCTCCCCTCTTTCTGCTCCACCCTAGTTTTAGCAGGTGTAGTGAAGTGCCTCAGGCTAAAAAGCAAGAGCACTGTTCCCTACAGCCAATCACATGCGATCACATCAGATAGCTGCGGTTTTCAGGTTCTGATGCTGGTACAGTAACTATCTGGAGTGGGTAGGATGGAAGGACTCTTGAGAGGAAGGCAAACTGGCAAAGAGACAGAGGGGTTGAGGAGAGAGAGGGAGAGAGAGTCAGAGAGAGACGGGGTTGGAGAAATGCTTTGAGGAGTAATGGTTGCTTGGAGACTGTTGTCAAGGAGACGATGAGTCCTAGAGTCCTTTGGCATCTCATATGTCCTATATTTATGTTGATTTTCAGAAAGAGGAGGTTTTTTGTCTGTTTTTACTTTTTCCCCCAGTAGGTGAATAGGAGACAGATGGTGATAAGCGCAGAGATAAGATGAACTTTTCAAATCGAGGCAGGCTGGATTTTATGCAATACGTCTCACAGAATTGAAATTGACACAAAAACGATTTTATCACACTTAAACAGGTCAGATAGCTGTCAGATAATAGCATACATTTGACAGCTACACAGAAGCCCGCAGGAAATAGAAAGGGAAACGAGGACAATATGAGACAATTTCTTTTTGTGACACCCTATCAGTCTCTCAAATCGTGACAGAAATCCTCCCTCTCTCCGTCTTTGTGTTGCTGACTCATTCTGTGGGCATTTCCTGTGATTTTCGGGCAAAAGAATACTTCTCGAGAGTGGGGAAGACAGAGGGAGCTTAGAAGACGAAGAACCACCTACTGTGTGCCAGTGAAAGCCTGTCGAACTTACTCCTCACTTTGCACCAAAGAAAGTCTATTTTCAGTGAGTGCTATGCATAACTAATGAGATGCACATTTTCCTGAGGTGTGGGTGTAGGCATGTTAGCTAGGATGTGAAATTGGAAATGGTCTGTGCGGTCCGACTGGGGATAGGCCGGGGTACGTAGATGCTGCAGTGATGGCCGTACGCTGGTGTGGTCAGACACGGAGTGGCATTGAGGGAAGCGTTGCTGAATCCATAGAGAATCCATGTGATTTGTTTTCGAGGAGCAATGGCTCATTGTACACCAAAGGTCATTGTTCCTTTGCTTTGTCTCCTGAGCTCACAGAGCCGATTATACATGCACAGAGCTATAATAACAAAACAACAAAAGGGAACAAGAACGAGCCAGACCAGTCTCGCTTGACTATCGTGCTCAGAATGAAGCACGTGTAATTAAAACTGGTTTGTCAAAGCAAGAAGCCTGAAGTGAAATATCAGGCCAAGTGATTGTAATAGTGGGTTGAAGAGGAGGGCACAAATCAGCCTCATTATGGGCTTAATGCCTCATGCAGTGCTCCCCATGTTTCCAGTAATGTGGATTAATAGCAGGTCAAAAGGTGACAGCAAAGCCATGTGTTCAGCAAAATATAGCAAGACTAACTAGATGCCTTCATGAGATTAGTATTGATTTCAGCATTAGTCTATATGGATGTAATGGAGAATGTCTTGGACAATGACTAAACATGACTGAACTTTAGCAAATGCTCATAAAACCATAATATTCAGAAGAATAATTTGACATTTTGGCAAAATATCATTATTTTCTCTCTTGCAGAGAGTTAGATGAGAAGATTGATACCAAGCTGAAGGACATAGTTTGCTTGGCTCTGTACAAAGGTAACAAGATTCACCTACCATCACCTCTAAAGCTCCCTAGTTAACAATCTATACTGTGTCTTTTGCCTGTTCAAGAACTGGTGTGTGAAAACGACAAGTAGAGTTTTTTTGTGGGACTATTTCTCAGCCGGGAGCAGTGATTTGCTGGGCCTTGTCCAAAACACACTCCATGTTAACTATATAAAACGTCTGAATCCTAAGTACGAAATTCATGCACTATGTAGTGCCCTCAAAAATTTCTACAGTGGAACACAAAGGCAGCATTCATGCAATGTACAGTAGTAAACAATGAAACAAAATAGTGACTGATTCATGTCCAAATTTTCAATCAACTATTCACTGTAGTGTAAATTATTGGGTGTCTGTGATATAAAGTAGGGAGTAATCAGAGAAAAAGGGTGTGATTTCAGACACAGACGTGTCAGCACGTCTGTCACCATGAGGTTGCCAAGCAACTACCACTGGCAACTTTATCACAGGCAATGGGTGGTTATTGTTCCGAGCCAAGATTTAGTCAGTCACATAACCCCTCGTAAAATGGCAGCGTTGCTTTTGCACTTTATGTGAATCAAACAAATTAGGTAAAATGTGTTCAGTAGTGAGCTTTAGAGATGCTGCTGGGTGTATTTTGTTACCTGTCAACAGAGCCAGATTAGCTGGTTCCCTCTGCTTTCAGTCTTTGTGCTAAGATAAACTAACCGTCTCAAACTAATGCTTTAAATCCAGGGTATTATTATACCCAAATTAAGCATTTTATTTCCCCTTCCTACCCAAGCTCTCTCAACCTCAGTGCTTTTGTTTTAAGCTCATGTTAGCTGGCTAGTAGCTAGTTGTAGGAACATAGCACATATGGATTGGGTAAGTGGCTAAAGAGTCGTACAGTGGACCCAAGGAAAAGAACCACTTCATTTTTATGGGAGCATGAATATACTCTGAATATGAAATATCTGATGTACATAGCGGACTATTTAGCTACCTAGAGTCTGCAGGGGGGAAGGTCAAGTCTCCATAAACAAGATCCTTCCTCTAGAGACTTATGCATTTGGATACTGTTTCTGGGTAGGCAGATTTTTGGATGCTTTCAGCACCACAAATGAAACGTAATTTACCTGGTGTGAAGGCATATCAAAACCTCCCCACATAAAACCAAAACTCAGTTTAGTTGGATGCCACTTTTTTTTTTTTTTACTGATTTGGGTGAACTGATCTTTCAAATACTCCTCAGTGGCAAGCTGTCTCAAACTGATCTCTGGATCAAGTCATGCTTTAGTGACGGGTGGTTCTCATCGCTTTACACTCCTACAACAGAGATGCCTCGCTGATGTACTGCAGTGCAATACAAAACACACTTCTTTGGCTAGGCTGGTGTAAATGTATGTTTTATGACATGGTGTTAATGTATTGTACTATATCCAATTGAAAGGTGTTGCCACTATTAGAAAACAGTATCAACTAAACACAACCTACAGAGCAACATACAGTTGAATCAACACCTCCCTGTTGCTTCCAGACAAATTTGACATAGCGTGAATGGTGTAAAAAGGTAGTATTTATTACAGAACTAACACTGAATTGAATTATGTTGAGTAGTTTCTATTTCTTTGCCTATGTCGAATTCCTCATTATTTTGTATGATCTTAAATAATGTCCCATTTTATGAGGTGATTTGCTACCTGAGAGTATAGGACACTGCCAGTTCATTATGGAAACTGCATGCTGGACTGTGTAATAAACTTAACTGTAAATGAACATGACAGTGTCTTTATTACCAAGAGAAGTGGTGTTTTGTTGTCTCGCATCGAGATAACACGGGTGTGGCTGTCTTGCAGCGGGCTTCTTCATTCTGTTTCTCTCCACTGAGAAGCATCTGCTGAGACAAAGCTCCTCCCTTCTCTTCTCAAATCAATTTATAATCACTGCCCTCCTCCTGTGACTAAGCTTATGTGTCTCCAACAGGCTCAAGTGACAAAACAGCTCACTGGGTTGAGTAACAGAAACCACTTCGTAACAGCTCGAGTTTGTTTGTACTTGTGAAGGAATTGGTGAAGAAGAACGTATATCCAGAGAGAAACTGAACAGTAAATTATAGCTCAAATGGTCTCCCCTGACAATCTCTCACACCTACTGTGATCTGGAGTCTTCAGTAGATGCTCAGTGGCTTTCACCAAATGTCTGAAATCTAACAAACCTGTTTTTTATTTAATTTAAGGTATGTAAATACATAGTATATTAGCTGTTAGTGACAGTTAAGCAGCAATTCTAATGACAAAAGAAAGAATCAAAGTAGTCCCAGCTGTAGTCTTTTGGGTCACGTTTGTAGTTTTCTTATGACTTTATGTTCACACATTTTGAGCTCATCTGAGAACCCAGACTATGGGGAAAACAGACCCAAAGAATAAATGCTCCACTCAGGCCCTTACAGGACACATTGTTTCCCGCACAGACATGTGCAAGTGTTTTGACCTGACTGAAACTGCCATGATCCTTTGAGTCTTACATTTTATTGAAGAGCTAAAAGACCACACAAAAGCAGAATTTTCATTTCAATTTTATCAAATATAACAAATAACAATAAAACATTATACAATGTCTTCGCCCAAGAATGTCACTTCGAAAGCTTCCCTTTTCTTGACTCGCTGGTCTGAATTTCGCCAGGCTTCGTCAAAATTTAAATGAGAGGGTAAACCACCACACGTATTTGAAAGCAAACCACCTGCAACCTCACGCTGGTTTTCACTTGGGACTGGAAGGGAGATAGGAAAGGAAAAAATACATGCATTGAACCAGATGAATGTAATTCCACAAAGTGATTCGAAAGTCTGTTTGTATTACCCAGTTCCTGGCCTCTGACTGACTGAGGCACTGTTCCATATGGCTTCCAGCATTCCTACTGCCCAACCTGGAGCACGCCTACTGGACATATGACCCTGGGAGGACAAATGGTAAGATGAATAAGCCTAATGCCAGGGCACAGTTAAAAAAAGGTAATAAATAAAACGCAGAATAAGTGCATGAAACACAACAAATTAATGTTCATGAAGCAAGTGATTAAAGGTCCACTCAAGAATTACCACTGTAGTTGATGCTCTTCCTGCCAAGTGGGTTGTTTTACATTCTAAATGGAGATTGGTAAAATGTGTTGCTACAAGGCGTATAGCAGCTGATGTAATACAGTATGTAGCAGTATGTACAGTATGGCTAGCCAACCGCATCTCAACCTTGTCTAAACACGTTATCTTACCTGTATAAATGTTGGGACTGATTGCTTGCAATTGCTTGATCTATAAATGTCAGCGCAGAGTTCCATCATTGCTCCTCTAACTGTAATTCTCCCAGTCTCTTGGAGGATCTTGCCCCTGCCCTGTCGCTGGGATGTGGTGATGAGGCCTGGCACGGTTGCCTGCTGGGGTCTGAGGCCAAACAGGAGGTCTGGTGGTGGTGGATTCAGAGGCGAGGCTGCTGAGGAGGAGGGAGCGCCCTTGAACCTGGCCAGCTCTGACCAGCCGGGAACCATGGTAACAAATGGAGGACAGGGACCTAGAAATGATCGAGAAAACCACGACCTTAGCCTCCCTGCATCTGGCAACATTTATCGGAATATTTACATAATGTGGGATTCGTTAGTATTCATTGTATATTGCAGCTTGCCCTACTAATTCAGCGTTGAAATAAGACTATGATTAAAATCAATCCACAAATGATTTGACTTCTCCCTCAGCTGTTTCACTGACCAGTGGCGCCCTCTGCTGGGCCAGAGTGGTAGCACACCCATAGGTGAGCAGGGATATGAAGAGAGGAGGTGTTGGACGAGTTTTGAGATTCAGGTTTGAGCGCAGGAACTTCGGGAGGTTACACATCAACAGGGTTTCCATTAGCCATAAATCAACCATATAAGTAGTTTTGTAGTCATGTTGGTCTGGAGTTTTGGTCTCAGTCATAAAGCAGCAGGAATAAACAGAAACAAGGGTATTATTATATTGATTTATGGCCCATGTGGACATTTGTGTCTCAATAACAAACACACTGAAGCTATATGCAGGAGACATCAGATCAACTCGTCTCTGTTTCCTCTTCACTTTCTGCACAGCTCTGCCAGTTGGACGACAACTCCCCATGTGACCTGCAGCCAAGATGGCCTCCAGACCTTGGACCAGCTCGTCAAACAACCTCAGGAACTACAGAGAAAGAAACATGGAAGAAATCATAGAAAATTCAGTTATCCCTTTGTAGTTACAAAATCATTACTCCCATCTGCTCTTCCCATGGTATGACCTACCAATTTGTATTTGGCCAAGGATGCAGTCAGCCTCTGTATGGGAAGTTGGCGTATTGATGAGGGGGTTAGGCCGACCAGCTGACCCTTGAGATGTCTTGTAGAGATCAAGGAGAAGAGTTCTGACCTACCATCTGCATACCTCATCATTCATTCATCAGACCATGCTACCTTCTTCTTCAACTTTTGTAGGTTGGGCATGTTGTTCATTCTGAGATGCTTTCCTTCTCTGTACATCCCTGGGTACAGTGCAAACAGAAACTGCTAATAGATAATTCAGCATACATATGCGTACCTGGACGAGACTCTGTGCGAGGGGGTCCAAGACAGCCTGCCAACACGTGTAAAAGTGTGCGGACCACGTGTGAGCCGTGAACATGTCTGATGATCTCTGCACTGTTGTCTCTGACCACCTGGCTTAAAGACAACACCTGGGCCTCCAGCACTCCACAAGTCTCCTCCTCCTCTTCTTCCTCCTCTGCAGATGGCTCTTTCTGTGATAAGTCTAAAAAATGGATGCAAAAAGATACACACAGAGCTGAGGTGTTACTGGTGGTTTTGTGCAATTTCACCAATTCATTCCAAAGAATTTCAGACAGTGATGAGCTGTCTGCCACTGTGAAGTGAAACGTATGATCTTACCCATCCACCTGGACATCTGTCTGATAGCACTCTCCACTACATGGCCCCCACACCGATCACAAGACACCGCCTTAAACTCTGAACCTGATTCTCCACCTAGTTCAGCCAGCACCTCTCCCACCTGCTCAGGACTGGACAGTGGGAGGAGCCGCTGCAGAGTGATGCTTCCTGTCCGGTCCATCGCCACCAGTGTTGCTTTACCTTTTACCTCTGAGAGCACATTCTCCACAAACATCTCTATGAGAGATATTGAGAGAGAGACAACACGTGTAAACAGAGAGGAGAAATTTTGATAATGGCTGGAGTCAAAAATATGACTATGATAGAGCTGGGAAGAGCAAGGCAGCATGACCTGCTCGTTATATTTCAGGTTTAAAAAAATGATGCAATAAGGCTGCAATAAGCAGAATAATGTTAAGAAGTCATAAATATCTCAACATCTCCACCAATGTAAGGGACAGCTACATATAGTTACATGTAGTTTAATGTGTGTGTTTTTTTAAACTCTTAATTTTCATTTTTACAAATGAAGACAAACTTTTAAATATTAAATGTTGTCCAAACTGAAGCAATTGTACAAGAATTTCATCAGATCATTATACTACCTAAAATCTAAATTCATTTCTCGACAAGTGTTACAATAGTGATTTCAGAAGATGGCTTTATGAATTTTTTCCCACATAATCCAGCCCTGAAGCACTAATTTTTGTTCTGATATGGTGGTGAACTAGTGAAATGAAACGCGCCCTTCTGCTGTACTTTCCCAACTTTTATTAACTTCCACTTTGCTCAGATCTCCTGAGAAATCATTATTCTCACCTCTCTCCTCATTATCTTCAAAGCCTTCGCTGAGTCTTTCCCCGACTCTGCGGAAATAGCCCACACTCAGGGCATCCAGTCGCTTCCTGCCACCGTCTCCCTGACCCTTCTCTCCTTCTTCAACAGCCCTCTTCTTTCTCTCTCCTCCTTTCCCATCTTCACCAGGGTGTCTCCTCTTCTTTCCTCCTCCTTTCTGTGGTTTTCTCCCCTCCTCTTTTGCCAACATGGCTTTCACCTTACAGTATGCAGGTGATCAGTGCAATGTCTTGATCTTGTTGGAGAAGGTGTCAGACTTAATTCTCTGTCTGAAAAAGTAAATAGAAGATAGGACACTGCTAAGTTATCTTAATCATCAGGTGGTCAAGTTCATATCCAACTGATTCACCAAACGATTAAATGATTTATTGGTAGAGGTAAGTCTGTTAATGTCTGTCTGAATGAGATCAGAGTAGAAAACGGCCATTCTGAGATCAGTATATTCTAAGAGATAGGTAAGACTAACAAGTAAGTAATTCTTGAGTTTTCATTCTACCAGTAGCCCCCAGTGGTTTGATCGAAGACTGAGAGGACTGTTACAGAGGTCAAGCAGGAAATTCTACGTAAACAAGAGATGATCAATTGGTGGAAAATATATGCCGAATTTTCCCCCGGCTGTAAATGTTTCAGATCATGTCATGACTGCTGTTTTCTGCTGTCAATAGAGTTGCCAATTAAGCGGTGACAAATTCATCTAACATGCTTTGGAAAAGGAGTTAGGCTAAAAGTCGACCGAGAGACGTCCACGCTAACTCGCTGTACGTGAACTGTGACACAAACGAGCTCGATATTTATCGAAACAAAAGGACAATTTAACAAACTATTTAAGGGCAGTTAAGTGAGACGTTTAGTCTCTTAATCCGCAGATAACGTGACTTGATACAAACAGCCTTTGGGATAGTAAACACAACGCAGTTTTACTCACGTGTAAGATTTGTAGATTCTTGGAGAGGGGGTAAACTGCAGACGCGTGGTGATGACGTAATCGTGGGCTGCGTCTGCGCTCCTCTTCAATGTAGAAAAAGCTGAAAATACAAAGTCTACTAACAAATACCGTCAATACCTTAGTATTAAACAACGTTTTTGTTACATTTACTACATATCTTCTTGACTACTTTATTGTTTCTATTTTGTTTTTTCGTTCTTTAGATTTGATTAAATACAGCTTACTGATAAACATTAACAACTGGGTAAGTTCCTCCGCTTTCATAGAAAGCAGCAAATATTGCCTTATTACAGTTTACACAAAGTTTTCAAACTAATAAAGTACCTGTGTGATATTTTGTCAAGTTGTTTCCACAATGATTTGTGAGATGTGCAACATAAAACCACATAAAAGTTGTAGTTTTAAAAAAATGCTACTTAAAGTGGCAGCTTTTTGTTGGACCGTTAGTAGACCAGTCACAGCAGCTGTGTTGCTCTCCTGGTGGACTAGCCTACAGAAGAATAGCCTATCGACTGGGAAAACAATAGATATATAATAAATAATATAATAAATATATAATACCTTATGAGCCATTTTTGACATAAACTTAACTTAATTAGTGCTTTTAATAAATTAACACAGACATACAATATTGCCTACAGCCAGTTAATAAATTAGGACTGCGTCCAAATTTCAAGAGTGAAAAGTGCACTGAGCTCCAGCTGTAACCACTAGAGGGCAGCATGGTCACTTTCCTGATAGGAGGATTCAATGACCATGTTCACCCAGAGCCTCACTGAGCGTGACAGTGATCAGAGGTGTGGACTAGAGCCCTAGGCATGCAATACCAGAGACTTCATCAGGACTTACGACATACAAGATACTTTATGAATGAACATGGGAGTAGAGCAGGATTTCTTTTTTACAACCTCATGATTTTTTATTTGTTTATTTTGTTTGTTTTTTGAGGTCATTGTCAAATTGCCCTGTTTGAGAATGAAAAAACACTATATTAAATAGATATACAGCTAACTGATGGTAAGTGTCTGTCTTCCTGCACTTACATTTCACAATTTATTTCAAAGTTTGGTTTCAAAGGAAAAACCTTAAGTTCAAGACCTGGGGAACGACCTGAGAATGTTCGCCTTGTGAAACAATTGCATTGCAACAATAATGACATCACTGCGCGTCCTCTGTGAAGTGTCATAACCTTGGCTACAGTATACAGTTTTTGTGTGTACTTAAATTAATCAGTGGTGAGGCAAGTTAAGATGTTGTCATTTGTGATCAGAGTGGAAATAATGGATGTGTAATATCTAGAGGTAAATTGCAGAAGCAGTGAAAAGTGGGATATCTTCTAAACTGAAATTTTTGAAAACACTGACTTTACATAATCCACTAATGAGTTGTATTCTGAGAAGTGGTTTATTAGATCTGCACTGATGACAGAGAAGGAGATGATGATAAAGAGAAGTGGAAGATTTTTTTTGAAGAATTTTTATAAGGAGCATGAATTGGGGGATGGCAATGTCATTTGTCTATTGCTCCTGACTGAAATATGAGATTGGTTGCCATGGAACTGGGTACAGACTTTCATGGTGCCCAGAGGAGAAATCTTTATCACTCGGACAAGTCACTGACTTTTCATCCAGCGCCAACATGAGATTGACAGTTATGGTTTTCAGGGAAAACCTCAAGATAAACTGTTATCACTTTGGTGAATCTTTAATGTTTTTTCTTTTCTCATCAAATTTCCATTTGTTTGTACTTTTTTATGAATAAAGCGCAGCCTCAGATGCACTGTGTGTTGAGCAAACGTTAACACAAACTGAGATGCTGAACATGATAAACATTATACCCTCTTGACATCTGCATGTTAGTATGCTAATGTTAGCATTTAGCTCAAAACCAAGCTGCGCACGGAGCTGCACAGATTGTAGAAGGAAGCTACAATACACTACACATAACAAAAGCATAATGCTTAGTACAGATGATGTAGATGGAAAGAGCAAAAAGCTCAGAATAAAATGTACAGTCGACACAAGTGTGGAACGTAGAATAAATTGTGGTCTGCTCATAAGTAATTTATTCAATTTTACTTTTCAGGGAGGAAAAATATGTTCCGTCTAAAATGTGTTCAGAAAACACGCTGCTTTGCCCTCAATTCACAAAGGACAGACTGAATCTTAGATGCTCAAGTTTTGTTTTTGTTTTTATAGAGAGAGAAGGGGGGTTGGGAGCAGAGCAACCGATAAATCATTTGTTCAGTTGCAGAGCTCCTGTTGATTTTGTCTGTTTGTGTTCATCTCCAGAGCAACTGCAGTGTATGAATCAGCCCCCGCACAGCAAACTGCGAATGAACACTGCAACTGATTAAGACTTTAAAGAGTGACACAGACGCACACGGACACATTTCATCATACCATTGCAAAACACGCAGAGTACTTTATGTCACAGACTGAACCTTGTTATGAGTCATTTGCATTAGAGCTACAGCAGAGATTTATGCACTAAGTACTCCACTACCACTAATTATGGGAGTGAGCGATTCTTTAGAAATTATTTTGTTAGTGTAAATTGTTAACCACACATGGAAATGTCTGTAACTTATCTTAGTCTCTGGTTTAGCTGCCTGTTAAGATAGGATCCATTTGTGTGAAATAGGCTTAGAGGTTCCATTCCTCATGAAAGGTATACAAACAATATTACAAATACTAGTGTTTGATATTTCAAACACTGATCATTAAAATAAACACTATATTAATATGGTTGACTGCATACCTGGTGTTAGAAGAATAGCTAATGTTAGAAAATCTTTCTTAGATAAGAAAACGACTTTGATGCATGTCTTTCAAATACAGATACAGCCAGGGGACTGGTAGCTTAGTTGGGCTGGAAGCAGCTGGTCTGGTTCTGTCCAAAGATAAAAAGTGTGACTTGTGCTAATTAACACATTGTATCATAGAAAATTCAAAGTGTAAAAAACCACAAGTTATGGTTTCATGGTTTTATGTGTTGGACTATTTTTAGCCATATGCCCATGCTACCAGTTTTTATGCTACGGTTTTGTTATTTCCATGTGGGAAATACATATAAAGCGACTAGTCTGGATACCGTTAGCTTACAAGAAAATAGACATGTAAAAGTACACTATGTTTTACTTCATGGTGTTTATATCGATTAAACGAACAACAACAACAACAACAACAACAACAACAATACAACATGTTGCGAGTTTTGGTGGCAAGTATTCTTATTTTATCTTTTCACCAGTGCCAGGGCTAGCTGTTTTCCCCCTGCTTCCAGTCTTTATACTAAGCTAAGCTAACTGACAGCTGGTGGTAGCTTGATATTGAGCAAGAAAGGGAATTTATTATTCCTCAAAATGTCAAACAAAATTTCTTAGCACAATATGAGCAGTCAATATGTCTGTTTTCTTCCAGCTTTGTTTAATGTATACAGTTGTGTGTTTAACAGTGGACCCCTTACTTGGTCATTATTTAACAGAGAAGTGTCAATACAGCACATACCAAAAGCACATACCAATATTGGCAATGTCGTGTTTTCATCCACTGTATCCTTTTTTGGATCTGACTATTTAGCATGTAAAGCACATTATATAGTTGTGTGTTGTGACTTTGTGCCTTTTTAATCCTTGAGTGACAAAAAAGGTCAGAGGAACTTGGTTATTATTTAACAGAGAAGTGTCAATACAGCACATACCAAAACTATTCTCTCTGACACTCCTTGATGCAGGGACAATCAGCACTGTATGTCTGCAGAGAAAAATCAAGGCTCATACCAATTATTCCTACATACAGTGAAAACTTAATTGTATTTTTCACTTGTAAGTGAAATTTTATATAATACAAGGGTGCCTTCTCTTCAATTCTATTATGTCTCCCACAGTCATTAAGTTTCCTTTGGCCTGCTGCTGGCTGTTTGGTTTCCCACGTACAGTGTGAGAGCCAGGACCCAGTCCCATCTGTTATACTCAGATACTCAGCGAACCAGAGTCACCTTTATGTTTCCTCTCACGCCCACCGCTCTGCAGAAGCTGTGCATGTTGTCCATGTCATTTATCACACTGGTGTCAAGGCAGCAGGATCAACAATAAGACGGGCAAATGGTCTGCATTTTTCAAAATACAAATAGCCATGACAGGAACCTAATGTATGGCTCTAAGCTACAAGTTTTTGTAAAAAAAAAATCATTTCACAAATTATATTGTAAGAAGAATAATGAATCAGTTCCTCTAGGTTGCCCTATTATGCCCATTATTTTTCACAGTAGGCTCCCATCAAAGCATAGGTCTAGACCATACCAGTGAGCTACCCAGGTTCAGTAGAAAAACTGTGGACCTGGCACACCTGAATGGGATTCAGTCACTCTTATTATTAGTGGTGACCTCTGTGCTTTCTGTTTTGACCTGTGGAAAGATCTGACATGCAAAAGGGCTACTGGGTCACGCTACCATTCAATAAGCTGACACTCACCTTTAGAATCAGAACTACTGATTGTCAGAATTCTGATTCTGATAAACTGACAATCACCTTTAGTCAGGGGTTGACAAATTTTAACATTGAATTACAGTATTGAAATCAGTCAGTGACACAATAATGTTTTAATTACTTTTACTGATGTCCTAGTTGTTACTGTGCTTTTCACCGTCTGCTGTTGTGTTGCATTTTGCTTAACGCCACCATACTTATTTTGGTTAAAGCTGATCCAGACTGTTAGACCTACCACCCCTGCCTCTGTGGCAGGAGATAAGATGCTATTAAATCCAACACCACCACAATGAACAGCAGTTTCTTTTCTTGGGTTGACAGTCTACTGAATATCTTATAGCAGCACGCAAATGATGACTGAACACATACAGCTTGAATAAATCCATCCATTATCTATGCTGCTTATTCTTAAGGGTCACGGGGGGTAGGGGGCTGGAGGCGGGGTACACCCTGGACAGACTGTCTATCACAGGGCTGAAATATAGAGACAACCATTCACATTCACATCTATGGGCAAATTAGAGTCACCAATTAACCTACATGTCCTTGAACTGTGGGAGCAAGCTGGAGTACCAGGACAAAACCCACACAGGCACAGGGAGGACATGCAAACTCCACACAGAAAAGCACCAGGCAAACTAGGAACCTTCCTGCTAGGAGGCCACAGTACTAACCACTGCACTGTACTGTGCTGCACAGTCTGAAATATCTCAACAGCTATGGGGTTGACTGCCGTGGAATTTTGTACAGACATTTGTGGCCCCCAGAGAATAAAGCCCACAGATTTTTGTGGTCCTCTGACTTCTTCTCTGGCATCACCAGGAGGTCTAAGTTTTGACTTTTTGAATGAATTGTCTTGAGGGCTTCTGGATGACTTGTGAAATATGGTGACATTCATGGTCCCCGCAGGGCGTGTGCCCTTCGACTTCCTGTAATGGCATAGCTTTTGGATGAATTGCCATGAAATTTGGTACACTCACTCTTGTTCCCGTCAGGATCAATTATAACAATTTAGAGGATCCTGTGATCTTTAAAAATATTTTTAAATCTAGTGTTGTTGTCAGTTCAAATCTTCAATTTGTAATGAACAGATACCTGCAAAACTAATAACACTCCCATCACTCTCAGCTGTTCTTTGTGTTTAGTGCTAATTAGCAAATGTCAGCATGTTAACATGTTAAAGATGATGAACATGGTAAACATGATACCTGCTAAACATCATTTTAACATTGTCATTGTGAGCTTGTTAGCATGCTCACATTCGCATTTAGCTCAAAGCACTGTTGTGCCTCAGTACAGTCTCACAGAACAGGTAGCATTTCTATTTGACTCATGCTTAGACTGGCAGGTAAGTTTGAACTTGAATTCATTTCATTGCATCGTTGCTGTAATTCTCAGCTGTGGTGACATAATCGTTACTCAATGATTGACAGAGGAAAGCAGGTTTAGATACGTATCAAGTTTTCCACAATCAACATCAGCACTGATCAGACATGACTTCATTGTGATCTCCTGCCAAACCACAAGGTTGCTGGTACACTTTAGTCATTTGCACTCAGTGAGATCAGACTGACCTGGTATCCATGAGGAAAATCACCAGGAGTTAATATTTGATGACCTTGTGTTTTTGCTGAGTAGACGGTTTGCACTGAAATCAACAAAATACTTGATCTGGCCCTAAAGAGAATTTGTGGATTTAAACTTGGGATGTGGCTTTATTAGATCAGGTCAGAATGGGCCTGTTTGAAGAACTGAAAGTGAGTGTACGGGGGAAGTCAAATGTCCTGACGTGTTGCAGAAGGACTCCAGCAACATTGAAAATAGCTGATTTGCTATAGAGGAGGCGTCACCTAGAGTCATCCATTCAGTCAAGCTGGTTTGGGGTTATTTTAATGGTTATGAATATGGCTTGTGTGTGTAACCTACAGTAAATACACAATATTTTACACAATATATAACATTAATAGTAACTATATATTTCTATATGTACAATTTACTCGAGTTTATAGGCCAAACTTTACAGATATACATTGTATATTATAATTGATTAGAACTGATTGGATTTATAGTGCAGAGTACTGGTTGTCACTGACTCTCTTGTTTTATTAGGACTCAGAACATTCAATACCTCTATACGTACCCTCCTGCCCTCCACTATCTGTCTGCTCCCACTCCCTTCCTGTATTGGAAAAGTAGTGCCGATCATTGCGTAACAAACTTTCTCTCAGTCTTTCTCATCTCGCGTGTGCGCGCGCGCTACTCCTCATGTAGCTCACTACGTGCGCTCCTCTCACGCATTAGACCTCCTGGTGGGAGTGGGGAACTTGAGCTCTTGGGTGAGGCGGGGTGGGCCGAGCTGGGAAGAAGAGGGGTGTGTCAGCTGAAAGTACCGTCAAGTACATTCCAGCACAGGCAATATAAGTATTCTGGTCCAAGAACGGAGCGAGAGAGAGAAAAAAAGTTTCCACAACTTTTCATACGCTGAGGGATAATTACTCAGAGGGAAGAAGAGGAGGTTTCGTCGCTGATCCAAAGAAGAACCCACACAGAGAAAGTAAGTCACTCTGACTCCAAGTTTCTTTTCTCACCAAGTGTAAACATGAAGCTGTGCGCGCATGACCTAACGGTTTCTTTTAGCCAAGGGTTTATAGTATAATTCGCCACAGAGAGGGAGGCCCACATCCCATAAAGAAAGAAAGACATGTAAGTTGGTAAAAGGACAGACCATATCAAAATATATGACAACGTAAGATCAGCTCTTACTCCATTCACCAGGTATTTTCTTTCCTTTATTGAACTTGAGCATCCTTTCTTTATCTCCCAATCTTTCAGCTCTGAGTGAATTTTAGTCTGAACTTGCTGAACTTTTTGTTTTGTTTTTGTTATCAAATCCAACAAATATCTATTGAATCACCTGTTTCCAGGAGTTAAAGATGTGGACTCTTTATCCTCCTAAACTTTTAAATATTAGTTTTCTGTTATAAGCATTTTCCCATGTTTAGTAAAACAAAAAACAAAACAGAGTCAATTAGTTAAGGTATTTCCATGCCCTCTGCCTTGTTGGTTGGTGGCCAACCAGCTGAAGCTGATCCTTTTTCTTCTCTCAGAGAGCTTCAAGGATGTGTACTGCATAGGATTTAAATCATTTCTTGCTTTTTTCTTGATATAAGGGCATCCCAGGCATTTCATATGGCTTTCAGTGTTTTTCTAAAATGTAATCAGTTCATTAATTTTACATGGGACCAACATCAACAGACAAACAACCCCTGCCATTTAAAGCTGGTGTTGTTTGGGAACAGTGACTCGAATTTGAAGCGCTTATCTGGGGGGCCAGTGGGCATACCAGCCGTTGCCAGCATGCCAACACAAACTGACGGAAGAGAAGCGCAGAGCTGCAGGGGGAGAGGGCACACGCAGCGATTTTAAAGTGACACATGGGGTAGTGATAGGCAAAGCCAGAAAGAGATGAAGAAGTAACACTTCATTTCAAGCTTGGCTGATGGCTGTATTATAAAACCATTTAGGTTTGTGCAGTAAAGTGTGAGGGAAGAGGGAGGCTGCCAAAAAACTTGGCTTGTGGAATGGCTTTTCATGGTTTTAGGGGTTTGAGTGGTGACTCTAATTGGCCAATTTTATAGGCCACCTAAGGTGCAGTAGTGAGATAACTTGGCTTTTTTTAAAGCCTGTGAAGACACAAATTACCAACAAGACCGCCTGCAAAGCTTTTGTTCAGTTGTTTTATTTGAAAAGAATCCATATTTGTTTTATTTTTTGGCTAATTATGCCTCTTTCATTTGTTTTATCATCGCAAATACTTAGTCACCTATTTTTGTGTGAGTGGGTGGAAAGGAGTTTCATTTTTTATAATGAAGACAAATGAACTGCTCTGTTACCAGAGTGTGTCAAATGCTATCACCTTTCACTTTCAATCTACATGTAGGCTTCTTTTTTCTAAGATCAGACAGCACAGAGTGGGTCAGGAAGTGTGACATTTGTGTGGTGTGACACACCGTGTGAGTTTTGGGTGGAAATCATGTTGCAATACATGCTACTTGGTCCATTGTGTCTGTTGCAATGGTAATAGATGTTTTTACCAAATATTTGGAGGATTTGGAAACAGTTGAAAGGAGGGAAATATCATCTGACCGGCAGATGAACTCAGGAAGTTACAGAGTTGAAAAATCAGAAGTGAACATGTTACACACAGAGAGTGTGAAACACACACACATACACTACTTACGCATGGACTCTGAGGCTCTGATACTGTGAGGCACTCCGCCCTTCCACCTCTTCCTCAGCTGTTGTCTGAGCTGTACCACATAATGTCACAGTCACTGCCTTTTTCTTAAACCACTGTCCTAATTGTTATGCCTGCTCCACACTGGTATTCAACCATTAAATCAATAGTAACACTGCAAAACTGAAATATGCAGTAACTTTCCTCACCACCGTGCAGCCTCAACTTTTAGCTTTACTTTGCACAGTAGGATGCTTAAGTCAAACAACACAGTGAGATGCACAGAGATATTCAGAGGGCTAAGTGGATGTGCACAGATTCTACTGACCGTTTGCTAAACCCTGCCACCATAACGGCAGTGTGTTTATCTGCTCCAGTGTAAGCTGCAAACATTAGCTTGCCTGGTATTTATTAGCTACAAAAATAACTTAGTGCTATTTCACAGCTAACAAGCATTTCATTAGCGAACTACATTATTCTTCAGTCACAGGCTGGAAATTAGCATTAATTAGCTAATTCGCTATAGCTGATAAATCTATTAGCGACAGTTGTTATTTCAGGCAAAAAAAAAAAAAAAAATCAATGGCCATTGGTTTGCACGCAGAAGCCTGCTTTCATTTACTTAGGTGTGACTTCTTAAGTGTTAAATGTGTTAAATCATCCGTCCTTATCAAACAGTGTGGGTGTTGTGCTAGAATGGAAAGTTTGACAGCAGCACCAACAGCAACTAAAGGGGGGAGGGGGGTGCAGGGCTTAGTGAAGGGTGTTTGTAAAAATGAGAATAATAACCCTATAAACCAAACATCTCCTATATGTTTACTTAACAGTGCTGCAGTTCTCCTGACTACGTGCATTACTGCATCTCATTACAGTTCATGAGAGTTTTACAAGAGCTAACAAAAGTCCAATGAGGCTTTAATGTTTGGATAATACAGATTTATTTTTGCTTGCAAGTGCCACAGCCTTGTGTGGCTTTGTGCTCAGACTGAGAAGTTGCAGATGGTAAGAAAAAAGAGAGGGAGAGGGGATGAGAGGGAAAGGCCTCTTCCCTCTGCCTTTTATTTGAGCACTTTTTGTTTTCATTTTCCCAGTGCTGATATTTGGTGCACGACCTTTGACCTCGAGTTTAGAAGCTGAGGATGGACAGGAAGGACAGGCTTATCTTTTAATGTGACGAATGATCTAAGTCTGCTGTGGTTATTGGTGCACTGTGTGAGGGTGGGGAACGTGACAGTGTGATGAATGTTCATGTGATCTACAGTACTGTGCACCTACACCCGCATGCATGGAGGCATGCACAGAAACTATATTACGCTCCAGCAGCTGGGCTGAGGCAGATGGAAGCCAGCTGCTTGCAGGAGGTATGTTAGATTGTTCAGGGGCGACCGAGGCGAGGGCACGTGTGGAATGTGGTAATTGTGGGAAAAAGTAGGCAAGGTGTAATGGGTGTTATTATTTATTAATCAGATTTTATGGATACAAATTATTTGAGGCATTAAATGAACTGTCTCTACAATGACCTCTACAATGTGGACACAATGTTTTCTGGCCATTATTTGCACCTTTTCTGTCTGCTATACCCAGTGTTGTTGAGCTGCTAGGCCTCAATTTTTTCTCACCTAATGTCTAGCTGTAGCAGATAGTTTGGTTTTAATTGTCCATCTGAGATTTCTGCTATCATGCTAATACAGTTGAGATGAATGGATTTTGTTTGTGGTCCTCACAGTATAGAAAAATCATTGAATCATCAATCACTGAAAAATTCAACAGCATCCACATGACTCTAGATATTTCACAGAACAAGTACTTAGCAATTCTCTTAGGGGTTGGAAAGTAGTTCCAATGAAAACACAGCAAGGTCTGGGGATATATTCAGAGATTAATATCTCAAAAATTGGCCAAATGAAACCTAAACTCTCTGCATGGGTAGATCCTGCTCAGGGTAAGTGATGAAATATGTTTTTGTAAATTAAACAACCCATTAAATGCGAGAGGAGCCTCAGGGAGTGTTCTTCTCACTACTTGCTTATTAGTGTTTTGGTTAGCCCTTTAAATGAATCATCTACAACACATCCATTCTTGGAGGAGCACGATAATCCATAGTCTAATCTGGGTAATGAAACAAATATTTCATATTTTGATTGCTATCTACAGTTTTATTCCTGGAATTGAAATAGCTAATTCTTTGATTTGCCCCACAGAATGCCAGGCGAGCGGTTGACAGTAAGAGGCACGTCGGAGATTGGGCGTTACCCCGGAGCAGCCCCACCCACCAGGGTCGAGCTGAGCATTCAGAAAGAGGGGGAGAAGAAACAGGAAGAGGGAGGCTGTCGCCGGTGGTTCAGGAAGATGTGCCCGTGCTGCTGTAAGCGCCAGAACAGCACCTCCATTGATGTCACAGACAAGGTTGAACTGGTCAAACCCCCTACCCCGGGTCCAGAGCCTGTCAAACCAAAGGCTGAGAATGGAGAGGCAAAGGAAATGGAAGGTAATGTGAAAGACTTTTAGGGGTAACTGTGGTATGAAATTGTAAATAGGTTTAGTTCAACTCTCTAAGCTGTTTTGCATCATGCTCTTGTCATGATAATCCTCACAGATAGCAGCAGCAAAACACACAGGTGCTTGAATTTGATTTTAAACCTTCCTCTCTCAGAAATAAAGTTGTCGGTGCGTTCGGTGGACCTGCTGAGCTCCAAGACCGGTCAGAACAGACAGGAGCATCACACTGACCTGTATCACGACGATGAGCTGATCATCCGCAGAGGACAGACCTTCCAGATGGAGCTGGAGCTGAACAGGCCATTCAGTGCTGACACTGACAAGCTGCATCTGGACCTGAGAACAGGTATGAGATGAACGGATTGATGGTGTGTGTCATCATACTCTACTGCTTATACTGAAGGTTTAGAACACTGTTTAGGAAAGCAGCTGCTGAGTTGATTTAGGGATTAATAAAACATATCATAGAATATGATAGTGGATTGCATCAAATTGCATAACGCACACAATGCAATTGGGTTGCCCATGCATTCAGAAACAAAGAGAGGTGCTATGCCTCATGAAATGTTCAACTTGGGGAGTGGAGTGGCAGGAATTGTGGTTGTGATTCAAAACGGAAACAATGAGCAAAGCAAAACAATGAGGCAAAAGTATGAGAAAATATATTGATGAAGCTCATTTAACATTACACTTTCATTAATATAGGGGACTCACAAGAGATCAATTAAAAAGATGATAAATAAAATTGAAGCAGCAGAGGCCAAAGTATCCTAACTTGTAGTTCCTTGTCTAGATCAAAATTTACAAGCACTGCCTGGTAACTTCCCTCAAATCAAAGTTAAACCCCAAGTTTGTAACACACACTTTCTGTTACAAATCTGAGGGCCCAAGCCCAAACCAAGGTAGTATTAATTCCTCTAAACCAGTGGTTCCTAACCAAGAGTACTTGTACCCCAGGGAGGGTAAAATAATTCATAAATATAATGAGTAAACTGATCTAAATGTGGAGGGAGTATGTGAAATGCGCAGGAATGAACTACTGACTCAAAACAGAGCCTGGGAAATGTGGTCAAAATGCTATGCATAGCTAGTGCATTTAAATCAAGCAACAGTTCAGCCGTAGCTACACCACAAGTTTTGGATTCCACCCACCAGCCCAGTGTTAACAGTTTCCAGACCCCAGGACACCGGACACCTCCCTTTGGTATTTACGGACCTCACACTGCAGCGATCCACTGCACACTTGGGAATAAATGGCTATTACATCACCACAGAGAAGTGATTTGCTGTCATTTGCTGTGATAGTTACATGCTAGGAGGTGGAGGAGAAAAAAGAGTCAACACACAGAACTATCTGTGTTACCCACATATAACACACTCTCATTACCTTCTCACAGTCACATTTTTTAAAAGATTTTAACAGCTGCACTAAAAGCAGGGCTTTCTATCAGTGTCACTTTCTAAGCTTCTCTTTCAACTTCTCTTTGAACCAGGAAGCTGAATAATAATTCTGAGTCTATTTTCCATAAAGGTGATGTTGTTCTAGCAGCACAGAGGCAGTGTTTTTCATTGATTTCCTTTTGAACAAGTACTCAGGGGCAAGAGAGGAAGGATGGGGAGTTCTGGCTTCAGTCAGATAGAGAACAATGGTTTCTGGGTAAGCTCCATGCTCGCTTCAGCAAATGGCAGCTGAAGACCAGCAGGGTGCCACAAACCAAATAGCTCAGAGGAATGCATCCAGTCCTAAGTCCTAATCCAGTGAGTGGGATTGAATAAACTTGAATACAACCATTTTTGTCTTGAAGAGAAAGTTTGCACAAAGTTGTTTTTAGCTTTTTTGGAGTTTGTTAGCCCTTAGCAAAACTTCAGGTCACGTAAAAAGGATCATCGAAGCTAGTTGTTGTGAGATAAATCACTCTGCTTGACTATCTGCAGGGATGTGTGGGTTGTGCAGTATTGGAGGTTTTCCAGACCCAGAATTTTGTTTACTCAGAGAAACTATGCACAGTTGGGTGAGACACTGTGATGCATATGTGGTTTTGAGTTTGGAAGGACTGTGTCATCCACTCTGAGAGCAGACCTCTGCGACACAAATAAATAAAGTATTAAGTTGATCTGTGCCCAAATACATGCTGCAATGACATCCTTCTACTTCCATTCCTGCTATCTAACTTTATTTAATCCAAATTTTCAAGGTTAGCAGAGAATCAGAATTGAAAAGCAAAGTGTGATTCAACAGATATTCAAAAGATACTTTTGACTGCACAAAAAAACACAAGATGCACACACATACACTCGCTTTGATTTGGTATTTTGTTGGCTAGATATTTTGATAGCTCTACTGGTTCACAGCAAATCAGTGGCATGCAACAAACCTTAATCTAGACATTTTGGGTAAGATGCTCATGCTGTGAGAGTTAGACAGGAGGATCAATACCATTTATACCCTGTAACACTTGGTCTGTTACATGTGAAGCTACAGCCAGTAGACCATTAGCTTAACCTAGCACAAACACTGGGATCAGGTGGAAACAGCTAGCCTGACCCTGCCCAAAAAGTCAAGTCAAAGGCAAGCGGACTGGAGGAGCCAGGGATCGAACTGCTGACCTCCTGGTTGGTGGACAACTGCTCTACCTCCTGAGCCACAGCTGAACATATAACTTGTTATATATATAGTGAGCTGTGGAGATGCATGTTTCTAAAAACTTTGGACAGAGTCAGGGTTTTTCATTTATTACATGCTAAACTTAGCAACAGTGTCCTGGCTGTTAATTCATATTTAACTGACATAACAGTGGTATCGATCGACTCATCTAACTCACCATAAGAAATTGTAGTACGTTTTCCCAAAAGGCTTTTTTTTGCTGAAAAAAATGTTGTAGTATTCCTTTATTTCTTCTATATTGGTGCATTTTAGTACAACATGACTCAAATATAACCTGTTTGGTGTAGGTCCCCTGCCCATGGTGTCCAAAGGCACCCACGTCATCATTCCACTGGTGGATCACCTGGAGGACGAACGCTGGGAGGCAAAAATCGTAGAGCAAAATGGCAACAAGATCAAGCTGTCTGTCAACTCGCCGGCCAATGCTGTGATTGGTCTGTACGGGCTCAGTGTGACGACTTGCTCTATCAAGGGCGAAGGCGCAACTACCCACAACTCCAGCAAGAATATCGTCATGCTCTTCAACCCCTGGTGTGAAGGTAAGAGGGTTTACATGAACTGAGGGCATGAATGTGGAAAAGAGGAAGAAAAAAAGATGAGCAAAAGGTGCTAAGCAGAGGAAAGAGAAGGAGGAAAAGACAGACAGCGTTACATACCATGTCTGCAGTGATTTACAGGCTATCTGGCTAAATAACAGGTTTGAGGCAGAATATCTTCAAAAAGTCAATATTTCTCTAGCAGAAAAACTGTCTGATACAGACCAATTGCCAGGAAAGATGTTCCCAGAACATAGCTGCTGTATAACAGCATCATCATTCTGATAGCAAATACTGACACAAAGTACTATAGATGTCTGGTAAGCCTCCTAATCTCTGAGAGGAGTCCTGATATAATGTTACACATGGGTGAGAAAGGCCAACTCGATCCGTGTTGCTGTCCATCAAATAGCTACAGCATGATCCTGTGTGTAACTACTGAGGTTATATAACTCCACTGGCTGCAGTTTAAGACAGCTGGCACACTTGGTTATGCTTCTCAAGCACAACACTGAACCATGTTTGTGACCAAAATATTTTGTGTGTAAGATGAAACAGACCTCAAACGGCCTCATTTATGAAGTAGTTGTACATACAGATTTTTAACCTTTAGTTATGTATAAATCAAGAACTTTTCTTATTTTCAAAGTGTTCATTGATGAAAGAGGTCCATCTTGATGTTTTAGGCAAATATACCTGTATTACTGTAGTTAAACCTGAACTAACTGAGTTTCTGGCCACTTGGGGGCAACAAAAACAAGCTCTAAATACAACACTGACATATTATCACCTTTTAAGTTGATATGGCTAATAACATGTTAGCAAACTGTCACCTGTTAATACACATAAGCAGAGCAATGGCAGCCTTAATCTGGAGTGTTTCTGGCGACCTGGTGAATGTTGTGTGCATTGTCCAATAACATGAAAACTCACAAGTTGTTAACATAGGAAACTTTAATTTAGTCTTAAAAGAAAAAATATTGATCATGGCAGTTCCACAGTGATTTTTGTTTGCTTCCAAAACATGGTAGCTCCCTGTGTAAAATAAAACAGACCCTTACTGGGCCTCATTAATAAAGTGTTTTTACATTCAGATATCATTTTCAACCTCTGCTCATAAACAAATTAAAAACTTTTTTCTTATTTCGAAATGTTTGTTTTTAAAACGTGAGAAGAAGTCAGACTTTTTTAATTATTATTCTCTTATTCACTTAAAAAAACATTAGGAAATGGTTTATTGTTTATTCACCTGAGTTTCTCTCAGTTTGCTGAGCACTGCAAACTATCCACACAGGATATTTGACAGAAAAGAAGTATATTTGCAGCACAGCAAAAAAAAAAACCAAAAAAACCTGGACCTGAATTTGATTAAAAGACGGTCTGTTTTTCATTATGGGGTTGCTGCTTTTGGCAGCACGCCCAATCTCTTCTTCACTCTTTCAATCTCTTATTCCTGAGACCAATCTCTCCCTCACGCTCATAAAAGTCAGAATCCTACAATTACTGTATTAAACGTCATGGGGCAAGCTCAGACTAATCCTGCAGCTGGTGACAACCTGTCCTCTCCCTTGACTTTACTGCCTCTATGTGTATTTCCTGCCTTTATATGCCTCTCCCACCCAGTCTTGTTCCCTTCTTGCTATCTGCTGACCCGACACTCCATCACCCCAATGATCTGTTCTCTGGCCTCCGCCTCCTTCTTCATCTTGTGTGTGTCTCTTTTGCCTTACATTCCAAAAATATTCTGAAAGAGGTGAATACCACGGTTATCATAGCTGCCAGATACTGTCAGCTTCACCTCCCTCTACTTTCTCCTGTAAAATCTCAAGACACTCTGTTATGCTCCACTCCCTCTCCCTCCTCCTTTCTCTCCCAAGCATAACTTCCCCTCTTTCTCTCCGTCGTCCCTCATGACTTCACTAAATCTCTTCCTTTCACATGCTTCACATGTCCATCTTGAATACTCTGCTGCTTTTTACTGCTTTCCCCCTCTTTCTCTTTGTCACGTCTCGTTTCCCCACCTACCGGTAATCACAGAGGAAAGCGGCAACAGATAAAGAGAGGGAAAAAAAAAAGTTCATGTCAGGGGTACACGCCCTTGTCTGTAGCTCTGATGTCATTCAAAACAGACCATTTCCCATTAAATAGTGTGGGCCCCACTGGTCCATGGGAGTCATTGTGTTTCTTAACCATTTCCTGGCCTTGGAGCCCTTTTCACATAATTTGTGAAAAGAAATCACATTCTTAAGGGGTTTAGTCACTGAAGAGGTGAACAAAGCATGGGTTCTGGGTCACTTTCACAGACAGGAAATCTTAACCAGAGTCTTTATCATTAAAATAAATCCTACAGTTCCTCAGAAGAAATGTCCCCCTGTATTTATTTCTTGTGGCTGATTTAATAGGATCTTACAAATAACTATATCTGTATGTAAAAGTAAATAAAATGTCAATGTCAGTGCGTACATAACCTTGGATGAAAAACTGTAATCTCAGTGTTCTGTAAGTAATATGATGATAAATTATCATGCATAAATATGATTGTGCCATGTCTTTCCAGAGGACACAGTGTTCCTGGATGATGAGGAGGAGAGGAAGGAGTATGTGCTGAATGACACTGGGAGGATTTACTATGGCACAGAGAAACAAATCGGTGCCCGCACATGGAACTTTGGGCAGGTACGGACTATCAAGATGCTCAGCCCATGAAAATTCAGGTTGCTCAATATATAGTTTTATTCATGTATGGCTCACATGATAGGATTAAGTTATGTTTCGGTAGCCTTAGCATTCTTCCAACATATACTATTGTCAACTTTATCTCCATTTGTACTGGAGGAACCGCACCATCTTCCTGTTGTATGCCATAAAGCAAACCACACATGTGAATACTGTAAATCATAAAGGCTGTTACAAGCTGCATAAGTGATGTTTAGTTTGAGGAATTTATATTTTTTAAATATAGTAAACGATCAAACAATCAATTAAATTTGTTTCTTTAAGTTGTTTCTTAAAGTTCAAATGCATGTGATGTATGCAGTTTTCCCAAAATATGACCAATCCAATGAACTGTTATTTAATAATAGTTTTGTTTTTGTTTTTTTCACTGTAGTTTCATGAAGGAATCCTGGATGCATGTCTGTTCATCCTGGAGAAGAGTGATATGCCTCCATCTGGTCGAGGGGATCCTGTCAACGTGGTCAGGGTCATATCTGCCATGGTAAGCAGTCATGAATATACAAACCTTTTCAACCAAAATAAATTATTTAATGACATTTTGAAACATGTATCAATATCCCACTATTATCACCAAGTTGAAGTCCCTTCGACACTCATATATTATATATACAGCATGAAATTCTATTTTAAAGAATTCTCCAATGAATTGTTGCCTTAAAATCATCCAAATTTTAAGGAATAAGCCAATATTTTTACACACAAAGCCTGATTATAGGTTTTTGGGAATACAACTACACGTAAGAAAGAAACTATAGAAAGCCTTTTGTGATGTCACTTGAGTCAATGTAAGTGGAAAGTGAGGAAAATCTAGAGATGTGGAGTTAGCAAGAAGTGAGCTTACCAGACCTCTGTAGAGGTTGTTGTGTTGCATTGTGGGTAAGTGGGTGAGTGCAATGCTACATTGGTTAAGTACATTTAAATATATGAATTCTAACAATACTGCTAATATTGCCAAGAATATCACCTCACCATCTTTAATAGTAGCTACAGCTCTAATCATTTCCCATGTCCTGCTTTGAAAATGGAATGATGGCAGTCATTTATTATTGATTGTGTCACTTTCCTCTTCTCAGATAAATGCTCAGGATGACTTTGGGGTTCTGGTTGGGAACTGGTCTGGGAATTACTCTGATGGAGTCTCTCCTGCTGCATGGAGCAGCAGCGTGGAGATCCTGAGGAAATACCACTCCACTGATGGTGTGCCTGTGTCATATGGACAGTGCTGGGTCTTTTCTGGGGTCACTACAACAGGTGAGAATGTGAAAAAAAAAGAGCAAGCATGTGATGGTGTGTTAAGCTATATGGTTGTAGGCATGAGAGCTGGTATGGTATAGAGATGGTATGTGTGTGATATGCTTGTATGTGCATGCATGTGCAACATAGGTTTCCCAGTGTTTGATTAATCAATTTGATGAATATGATGCAGTTGATCAGAATCCTGACTATCTATCAATCAGGCCTTTTTTTTTTTAGCTCTCACTGCTCTGAAAATAACATTTCATTCATTGTGTGCATGCAGGGTCACTCACATGATAGCTGACTGACCTTAGCACATAGCACTACTGATAGCAAGACGTAACTCATATAGTATAAATACCTTGCACTGGCATTCCTGTCATACCACCTACTTTTGTCACAGATAGAGCCACGTGTGTTGTTTTCATTCAGTCAGGTCAATAAAGTTCCATCTATTAAATTATTAAACTATGAATTATTGTTATTAAATAATAATTATTATCTATGAATTATTAAATTCATCTATTAAATGACCTGGTAAATTCAGTGTTAATTAATCTACCTCTCTGTGTCTTTGTTTCCAGTGCTGCGCTGTCTTGGGATACCGGCCCGCAGTGTGACCAACTTCCAGTCTGCTCATGATACTGATGTGTCCCTCACTACAGATGTGTATTTTGATGAGAATATGGAGCCGCTCGACTACCTCAATAATGACTCTGTATGGTAAGATGCGTAACTTTACATGGACAGTTTACCCTGCAAGGAAAATTGCTCGCTGCTAAATCCATAGCTTAGGAATGCACCGTATATTTAGATCTGCTCTGAAAGCATCCCCCTCTAACTTGAAACCCCAGAGATGTCATGCTCTTTCAATTATCTGCTATTCCTCTCGGACTGCAGAGGCTAATCTGTTATCTATCTGTTCTCTGGTAATACTGTGTCCTTAGAATGTCCTCAGAATGAAGGGTGCCATTTCACGTTCCTTCTAGCTGGTGTTTACACCATTCCTCAACAACTACAATGCAAAAGTACAGCAGGCATATGTTGTGATGTAGCTTAATGTTGCAAAGTTAGATGACCTCATCTGTAGTAATAATTCTTGATGATTGTTTTATATAATTTTATCCATGCTTGCTCCACAAACACTTGATGGCACTTTGGCCCACCTTGTTCAAGAAAATCTAGTATACAAATCTGAAATTAACGTGCTTCTAAAAAGTAGTATTGAAGAATATGCCATTTAATCTTGATAGAACAGTTCTAAATTTTAAACTATTCCTCTAAAAGCAACTTCAAATTAAAACATCTTATTGCCATCTACCTTAAGGAATTTCCATGTATGGAATGACTGCTGGATGGCCAGACCAGACCTGCCTCCAGGTAATGGAGGCTGGCAGGCTGTTGACTCCACTCCCCAGGAGACAAGCCAGGGCACCTTCCGCTGCGGCCCTGCTTCTGTCAACGCCATCCGCTCTGGCCAGGTCTACCTCAAACACGACACGCCTTTTGTCTTTGCTGAGGTGAGTTACGTCTTTATCGTTTAGTTCCCTCCAGGTTCATTTTGATGCGCTGAAGTGAGAGGAAGGTGGTCAAACTAAATAGCTCGGATTAAGGATTTGAAGAAGTGGTCTTTGGACCTGGAATGATATCACAGAAATAAACTGTGAATCTTTTAGATTATCTTTTAGATAGAATTTAGTGCTTCTCAGCAGACACCTTCACCAGTAGCATCCATTATTTTCAAAAAGAGACTCCTTTCTTGGGTACCTGATTCTTGGCAGACGGAGAATAAAACTCAACCTTGTTATTCACAAGTTAATAACAGAGTGGAATTTAATTCCTTTCCAATTCTATGAAGAAAAGACAAATAATAAGTAACAGTGATGGATACTCTGGGTCAACTTGATCATTTCAAAAGGCAATCTTCTCATGAACTCTGACATTTGAGCTGTTTGAGATGTTTGCTTTTCATGTCTTTCCTATCAGGTCAACAGTGATAAGATCTACTGGCAGAGGAACCTGGATGGTACTTTCAGCCAGATCCACAGTGAGAAGAAAGCTGTCGGCCACTACATCAGCACCAAAGCTGTGGGCTCTGACGAGCGGGCAGACATCACACATCTGTACAAACACCAGGAAGGTACTGGCAACCATATTTTACTTTGCTAACAGCATTTCTACCTTAGATTGATGTTTCAGAACCAGACGGAATTATTTCAAAAGTTCTTGGAACTATTTTAAAGTGTAATGATTTACCTGCTTTTCACAATATTAAAAGACGTGTCTCAGTTTGCTTTGTTTGGAAGGACTGTGCGCCGTATCTCTTGTATCTGTCAATAAATCCTGAGAATTCAGACAGAATGAGGTGCACTCACCTTCTCCTCCTTCTTGTCTACCAGGTTCAGAAGAGGAACGCATCGCTGTGGAGACAGCTAGTCGCTATGGCAGCAAGCCAGACGTCTACTCTACGCCTGTGGCAGAGGACGTGAGTGTGGAAGTGAAGATGGAGGGCGAGGGGCCCAGGATGGGTGCCGATGCTAAGCTGAGCATCCTGGTGAAAAACCTGAGCTCACAGCCTCGTCGGGCAACACTGCACAGCCAGGTGGCCGTCATGTACTACACTGGTGTGCTGAAGGGCACCATCAAGAAGGAGCAGATGCCTGTGGAGCTTTCACCCAATGAAGGTTTGCTTTCCACTAAGATTTAAAGCTGTTATAGTCAAGATTTTTACACTAACAATGGATTAAATGATGCATATAATGCCAGTGTTGTATCTGTTCCATGTGTAAATAAGCATGTATTTGCTAACAGTAGCTGCTAAGCTAGAAAACAAAAACTGAAGAAAGTGTCATTTTTACACTTTGGTTTTTGCTGATATTAAACAAATGAGATACAATGTGTTAATTAGTAAGCTATAAAAGTGCTGGTGGGTGGATTTTGTTACATTTTGACAGGCTTCTTGTTTCTGGTCTTAATGCTAAGCTAATAACAAAATAAAACCTAGCAGAACATAGTAAAAATGCTGGATATTGTATCCATACCCTTATCTCTGTACACAGAAAAGACCATTGAGTGGATTCTGCCCTACCAGCAATATCAAAACCAGCTGGTGGATCAGGCAGCCCTGATGCTGACCCTGTCTGGAAGAGTCAGTGAGACCCAGCAAGTGTTAGCCAACCAGACCACTTTCAGGCTCCGTACGCCTGACCTCAACATCACGGTAGGTTTTTGATTGGAATCTAACAGCTCACTTAGCACAGGTAGCACTTCATTGTTATGATAGCATTATGTCTGTTTTTTGGGGATAGCCCCAGTGTAAAACTGTGCTCACTCTGAAGATTCAAGAAAAGGTTTTGTTCAACCCTCTTGACTTTTTTTAAATTTGTGTCTGGCAGCCTTTGGGAGAAGCTGTGGTTGGTAAGGAGATGGCAGCAAAGATCACCTTCACCAACCCCCTGCCACGTACACTAAAGGGTGTGGTGTTCAGAGTGGAGGGCCTGGGTCTACAAAAGGGCCATGAAGTGGTTGTAGGGTAAGAACATCAGACATTGCCACCCCCCACCCCCCCCACTTTCCTGCTCTAGACTAACATTTCTCTCCTTCTTGTCCCTCTCAGTGACGTCGGTGGTCACTCCACGGTTACTTTGACGGAGCACTTCATCCCCAGCCAGCCCGGACCCAGGAAGCTGGTGGCGTCTCTCGACTGCAAACAGCTCACACAAGTGCACGGAGTGGCCAATGTTGTTGTTCTTGAAAAATGAGAGGGAGCTAGCGACATCACTCTTGCCTTATGGAATATAAACTGAAACCCTCTAATTATATAAAATCTGCTATCATTAACCATCTTGTTTATTTTATACAAAAATATTTGAATTTTGATATTTTTAAAGCTATGAATAGACAATTAACAACTGTAGCATTATCAGTATTATTTCTTTTAAACTTGAAACAGTATAAATTCACACACACAGTATGCCTGAAATGTTAAACCTGTGGTAAAGTATGCAGCAGGGTTTAAATGCATGTATATGATGAAGTTATTAAATTGTCACATTACATAGACTGCTCTAACACCAGTGCATTTCAAGACACTGAACAAAGCGCATGAAGGTGCTGTCGGGTCATTCAGTATTTTAGTGATGTATAGTATGTATTATACATATAGTTTGTCATAAGTTGAGAAAAAAAAGTATGTGAAAAGTATTTTCAGACAAAATGAACCACTCATGGCTTAAATGAAGGAAGCGTACTGTGAAATGTTTTGAAAGGGAATGATGCTGAAATTGGTGTTAGCATTTTTCAAAGGGCACATTGGAATTCCCCATGCTTCTTCTGTCACATTTGACTGAAAAATTTGTAATCAAAGTTGAAAGATAAAGCCCTTTTTCAACAACAAAATGAAATCTGCACAGGCATTGCTGAAAGGTTATTGTAATCAGATGAAATGCAAATTCAAGATGGCTCCTTTATTTTGAAAACCCACAAGCTGTCACTTATGAAACTGAAACATCTCCATTTGCGGAATGCAGACCCAAATGTGGCCTCTTTGCCAGATGTTGTTCTGTATGTTTTGTGTATTTCTCCATCGTGTGTGTATAATTACACTGACATCAGCCTTACAGTATTTTGCAATGTACCTGCAAAATTGGACTTGCCTCTGTTGTGAATTGCTGGCAAACATATCACAACAGAGACCAGAGTGGCCTTAATTCACCTTAGCTTTACTGGTTCTAGTCTGTTTGCTTCAGCACTCAAAGTACAATGTGAAGGAACTATTTTAACATTATACTATTTATCTACCTTATCTACCTGGATTGTTTTTGTATTTTCTGTGTTGTGTTGGTGATAAAACTTACACTGAAATGAAGACCTGACTAATGTTTGCGTTATTTTCTACCTCTGTACATTTTTGGGCAAGCCTTCAGTGGTTAGAAGGGAGAGAGGGTGAAAATATGTTCATCCAGAGATTAAAGAGGAGGCAAGTGTCAGCCTGTAAATTTCCAGCTCTGCAATATCACTTTTTTTTCACTTGGGGAAAAAAAGAAAAAAGAGGGATTACTTGATGGTGACTCATTTCAGCCATGCAACTTAAGACAAGTGACACACAACTGACACACATTTAGTGCATTAAGTCATTTAAAATACTGATGTCTAATGTATAGGTACCTTTTTTGCTCAAAGCTGAGAACATTTCTAAGCAGTGATTACAGTTTATCTTTGACCTACATACTGTACTGAGGTTATTCCTTTTCTTCTCCAACATGCTGTGGACAACAGTGCCTGATAGTTAAGACCAAACTATACAGATTAGAAAGGTGTGTCTCCACCACATTATCTGATTCATCTCTTTTGGTTGCACTTATCAGATGATCCAATGGGATTTTTATGGTTTAATTACCTCAGGAATTTGGAAGTGGAGGAAAACATATCCCTTCAGTTCATCTGAAAATGCTGAAATCTCTTGCCTAGGCTCCCTTATTCATTGTTGCTTGTACCTTTATGTAGACTTGTACTTATTTCTTCTGTACTTTTTTTTTTTTTGCATGTAACTTGTAATGAAGTACTTTTACATAGTGGCCTTGCTACTTATACTTTAATCATATCAGAAAACATCTTCCACCACTAATAGGGACATAAATAAAAATAACTGAACAGATGATATAGAGCTCAGGCAGCAGTGGTGGAGTACACACACAAACACACACATATATATATATTTGAATATTTCCATCCATCCATACAAACTTGTAATGACAGGGCTGCTCTGCCTGCACTGGTTCTGAAGTACATTTTATTGATAATATTTATGTGTTTTTATTTAAGCTGCATTTTGAATGCAGGACTTTCACCATACATCTTCCACAACAGACAGGCAAACACTGTGACAGGCAACCTCATAAAGATGACACTTGTTACTGACCTCTGCTGGCTGGGCCACAAAGTGCATCACATGTGCATTTCTACAGTAGCAGACCTTGAGGAAACAGTTTGTCAGATACGCTTTTATTATTTTCAAAGTATAAAATACAAACAGCTGTTTGATACAATGGGAAAGGTATAAGACAAAAACAGGAGTCAAAGAAAACATGACATGTATTGCTTAAAGTTTGATGTCAGGCACATGTAAAATGTGTCAATCAGTAGCCACAGGGCTGCTCTGTAGCACATGAACCCAGTGCATCCAGAGTGATGTGTGCGTGTTTCACTTACAGTTAAAAAATATAACAGCAGGCAACATAATTCAGCACTGGATTAAGCAGTTCCATTAATGCTCTGTATGATTACATTAACAAATAAAGTCAATGTTATAAATAAATGTTCCAAAGTTACTAAATATACTACTACTAAATACACTGGCTAATAAATATCAACAAATAATTTTTCAGCAATAACACGAATAACCTGTTACAATGAGAACAGGATTCAGAACAAAATTACATTCAAACTCATGTGCGAACATCTACATGATTTGTAGATATGCCCCAAACAAAACCATCCAGTGTGCTTCACATGCAAAGGTTACACTGTTAAAACCACCACGATGAACTGTCTCTATACTTTTAGGCCTTGCACAGCAACAAGTTTGTGCACACGCAAACACACGTGCAGTCAGTTGACAGAGTTACATATGTTTTCGACCACTCTGTTGAACACTTCTGGTTGATCGGCATACACATGGTGAGAGGCTTCATTTACCAGCTGCAGGGTGGAACAGATAAACAAAGACAGTGAGGACAGTTAGCAGTTATGTATGAACACATTAAGTTCCCCTACCGAAGAAAAAACACCTTTGAGTTTCATTAAAATGACACAAATTCAAAGCTGAATTGCACCTTTTATAGATATTAACTAGGTAATATCTCCCTCGTATTCCTACTCTGCATTTCTACTCACCAGCACTCTGGTGTAGGCCCGGTCCCTAATCTGGACCACACTCTCCCCAGATGAGCTGTCCACCCAGGACCGTTCTCCATACAGCATAGTGAGGGGCATGGAGGGTGGCAGTAAGTGAACCCGCTGCAGCATAGGCCTCTTAGCCCAGCCCAGAGACTCTGACATGGCACGGAAACCCACCTCACCACTGGGAGTAGGAATGGAAAGAGAAAAACAAGCAGGAGGTGGGTCAGCTTTTTGTAGGCATTATGTTCTGTTAGTAAAAATGTGATTGTATGATGTGTGTGATGATTAGATAGATACTTTATTAATCCGCACAGGAAATTCACAAATGATGGTGTACCTCGGGGTTTGTGCGTTACAGTGGTAGATGTACTGCGTCATAGTGTCATCATCAAACAGATCTTCAAATTTTCTTTTAAAATCAGGACGGAATCTGTTCACCAAGCCCGGACCTGAATCAGTGACATACTGTAAGGTGGGTGAACAAAGTATCATGTGGCACAGCACACTGTCAGATGAATAATAACATATCTTACCCCACGGGCCTGCTGCTCTAATGACAGCCAGTGGGTTGAAGAGGGAAACCACCGCTGCAATAGCTTTCACCCAGCGTGGAACAGATGGCCTCTTCACCACCTCTGTTCCCTGACTGCCATTCCCATCGGTCTGTGCCTGGGGCCGCTCAGGGAAACCCCAGGGGTCTACCAGGATAAGATGTGACACTCTGGAGGAAGATAGCAAACAACAGTTTTGGTATTATATTAACTGGCATTTATTTGTCACATAGCATAAGGTGGTGTGCATTGCTGTGTTTATATTATTATAGTATTATTAGGAGACACTAAGTGGTTTTAAGGGACAGTTTCCATTTAGAATCCTTGTTTGCCATGTCTCTCAACTTGACAACTCCTTTGAATTATCTGAAAATATAAAGTTAATATTTGATATGTTCTCAGGAGGATTTGGCAGATTCCCACTAGGATTTTTGTATGTTTTAATACAATTTTGGGTTTAAACAGCATTAACTGATTTTTTTCTGGCCATTTGCTGGCTGCAGAAAGAGCTGTAAACAAAACACTGGGCATATTATCAACTTACAAAGTAGTTTTGGCAAATGTGTTAGCATGTGTTACCAATCTTGTTGTACTTTCAGTATAATGAAAATAAATGGCATTCAATTCAAACAGTTGCCTAATTACGTATTTGCAACATTAGTGTTTATTTGGTGCCGTGTTTCTGGTATACACAGGTATACACTTCTTTGAACTCTTAAAAGGCCTTAAATCTAAAACAATAGGCTGTAGAGCTAAGGGGAGCTGCAGTCATAATTAGTGCAGCTTTGAAGGTGCTATATGTACATTTTTGCTACATAGCGAAACAGTCAGGAAGAAATGTTGTGAGTTCAGCATCAAATTTCATTCCTTTACTAAGAACTGTGGTGAAAAGAAACGGCAATGTTTACACTTGTTTTGCTTCTATTTCTATCATCTTTTCTTGTAGTGAAGTTAATATGCTAACCAGCTAGCCCCAGCCTATTCTGTCCCATAATACCACTTTGCAATAGTGAGTCATTGTAGTGTCCAGTCTGCCCTCAGTCCAACATGAGAGGATGAAAAAGTACTGCTGCCCAGAGGATGTATTCTAACCTCTTGACTTGTAAATGCAAAGATGGCTGAAGTAAACAGCTCTAAATGCTACTGACAGCTATGCAGCAACAACTTACATATAGCACCTTTTTTTCAAGGAGTAAGTCAACATTTTGGGAATTATGCTTATGTGCTTTCTTGCTGAGAATTAGATGAGCAGATCAATACCACTCTCATGTCAGTATGGTAAAAGGAAGCTATAGTCAGCAGTTGGTTAGTTTAACATAAAGACTGGAAACAGGGGGAAACAGCTGGTATGGCTCTGATCACAGGTAACAAAATCTGCCAACCAGCACCTTTAAAGCACAGTAAACCAAAATGTAAAAATGACAAGATGTGGCTTTACAGCAGTCTTTGTGCTAAACTAAGCCTGCCAGCTGCCTGTAGTAGCTCCATATTTATGATGCAAACATGACAAAGTTATCTAACTCTCAACAAGTGAATAAGGGGCTTTTGCCAAAATGTCAACCTGTTCTTTGGGGAGTATGATATTTTAATATGTTGCTGGCATGTGAGTAACCAACTCAAATAGAACAGTAGTAAACAAAAAATACTGAATCACAGCTCACTAGTTAGCTGTTCCTGATAGTTTGATGTTTTGTGTATGATTTAAGTTAGTATCTCATTGCCTACCTACCTAGAAGGGTACTGGATGGCATAGGAGGTAGCTAAGTAGCCCCCAAGACTGTGCCCCAGCAGAATCATGTTCTCCAGGCCTACAGACTGTCTCCACTGTTCAATGGAGTTGACAAACTGCTCCTCTGCTTTGGCAGCATCTGAGGGGAAGGAAGGCCTGGAACTCCTGCCAAAGCCCAGGAGGTCAAAGGCGTAGACCGGCCGTGACCGGCTCAGCGCATCCAGATTCCTGATCCACAGCCCTACTCCTCCTCCAAAGCCATGGACCATCACCAGGGGAGTCTTGGGGGCTAGTGGAAAATGAGGGGTAACAGAAGAGGCATAAAGGAATTTTGTTATGGGTTTTGATAGCACACAGAACACAGAGCTGATGCCTCCTAATAAACAAAGACTGAGAGGAGGGTAGTACCTGCAGGTTTGCGAACCACCTTGTTTGTGAGGGTTAAAGTCCATATCCGATCCTGGCTTGGTAGGGTCACAAACCTGGCCCATAGGTCATTCTGAATGCCTGGTGAGACCAGGCAAAGAAGAGTAATGATAAGTATATCCTCAGTGAGATGACTTATGTGTCACTTTAGCCAGTGACACAATAGTTGCTGAATAAGTGTCAAATTACACTTACAGTCACTCAAGGTGGAGAAATGTGAAATTTTTATAAAGGGCTAGCAGCTTTAAAGTTCCATTACATTACAGTGTCTACTTATATTAATATTGGTTCCTAATGGTTATATAAGCAGCCAATATTACTCATAACAGTCTTACAGGCAAGAATCTTGGACTCTGTAGTCTTCAAAAGGGACATGGATGTTGGACGCCAGGATGGCCACCAGCTCCAGACTGAACTTGGTCTAACAGGAGAGAAACAAATACACAGACATGAAAAAAATGAAGAGGTGGTAAAGTTCAGTGCTTGTGGAATGTACAGTACTACGGCCTCTGGCGCAAGTCCAAGGTTAAAGCCAGTGTAGTCAGTGTTATCATTTATTTGCATGGAGCACACATGGCGCTACACACCCAGGAGTGTCACGTTTCACAACCATTGTGCTGTCAATCTATGCCATGACCCACAGCTATGATGTAGCAGTTAATGTTATCCTGGTTACCTATGACCTATTATGATTAATCTTTGTTTAACTCAATAAAGTTTAACTCAGTATATATACAACATAGTCACTATGCTTTAACAAAAAAGACAGGTAAACTGAGCTGAGGTGGGCTTATATCCCTCCACCCCCACCCCTCCCTCTCTGAGTGGAGGTGGAAACAGGCCTAAGTCACATTTCTACCTCCACCATCAATACAACAGACACACCTCCAGACCTTTCACCTGTTCACAGGCGACTCAGATTTGCTGAGTCATTGGATAACTGACAATGACAATTAAAAAGGACATATGTTTGTACAGAGTGGTAGATCAAGACAATCCAATTTAACCACTATTATACACAGCCACTCCTGTAGGATCTGGTTACTGTAAAAACACTATTAATCCCACAATACTGATGTTGCTAAATTACAACTGCAGTTCCAGTTGTAATTTAGCAGTAGACTCATTAATGGTTAATTTTCTAAGATTTTCTCCTATTGATGTCTCATGAATCTTATGGATACAGATTTTTGTGGGATAAAAGTGGGTAGCTACATCATCAAAATGTCACAAAATTAGTTTTATATATGTGTGTGTGTCATGTCACATGGATACAACATAAAATAAGTCTCAGAACATCTAGCTTTTAACAAACAGTCTCTGAATGGAGTTAGGTGCTATGGCACAGCACCTAAGTGAAGTATTACAATGACCCCAATTAATTTTAAAGAGAGAAAACGACACAATAAAGATATCCGGGTTTTATAAGTTTAGCTAGCATGTAAACTGAGCAGGCAAACAGTGGGCAGGAGGTTGTCCGACTGCTCAGCTCTCGAAGTTACTTACCCTGTCTCACAGTCGTTCTGCATCGGAGCTGTGGTCGTAGCGGGATCCATTATTTGACATATCCCGGTGACTACATTCAGTTAGACGAAGGTTAATAGCGAGTTTCTCTGTATCTGACCTGAAATTACACTAAACTGCTATGCTATTCTCCAATGTTTTGTAACTCGTACAGTCCACAATCAGCTGACCGAACACGAAGATTGTCTATTATGAAGATGCGTCAACAGTACGCAAAAGCGTCACCCATCACTCATCTTCCATCCAATATTTAGTCTGAGGACGTGTTCGTGTTCAAAGAAAAGCCCTGCTTTTATGCCAGCACTTGACAAAAGGAGCACTTTACAGTCCCTCAGTCAATCAAATGGACTCACAGGACATGTGTTTTGTTGACGTAATGCTGTTGTGTGTCTTGTTGCTGTGTACATATGTTTGTGTGGATCATAATCGGTGAAATTCAAAACAGGAGACTCGCGTGACTCTGTGAGTCTCAAATGAGGGTCTTTTGGGGCAAAAGAAAATTGGTGATAACAGAGAATACAGTTAACAGAGCTATATCTCGAAATACTGGCAGAGTAATACATCGTATTACTTTGAACGCATCTCTGTTTAAAGGGCACGGGGTGGGCGGCGCCAATGATCCTTTATTCAACAACTGTTTGGTTTTTTTTGTTTTTTTGCTCCTCGTTCCGACCGACCCGGAATATATTTCTTGTAACACCGAGGCCGCTTCCGGTCGACCAGGACACGTCACTCATTCGACTGAGGAAGAGGACTTGTGCAAGCCTCGCTCATTGACACATTTTGTATAAACCAGACGGTAAAACCATGTCGAATTCAGTCATATCGGTGATCTCCCGGTTTCTAGAGGAGTACACCTCCACAACGCCCAACAAGCTGAAAGTGGTGGATGCATATTTGCTGTACATCTTGTTGACAGGAGCGCTACAGTTCCTCTACTGTCTGCTCGTCGGCACCTTCCCCTTCAATAGCTTTTTGTCGGGCTTCATCTCATGTGTGGGCTCTTTCATCCTCGCGGGTAAATATTTCCTCTGTTAAATAATGTTATGTCTTGACTGTGCAGAATACAACTCGGCAGTTCTAGAGTTTCAGTTGTAGTCCCTGGACGAGTGGCCCGTTAGTGAATGTGTGTGCAGACACTGGTTAGCTAACCATGCTAAAAGTCCCCATGGCTTGGGTTGTACTTTTGGTAAGAAACAAATTACAATAGTTTTCATGCAGCCAAGTTTGTATCAGATTTAATATCAGAAACACCTAAATATCTCACGATTTTTAATATATAACGCAATGCACTTCAACATCTGCACATTATATTCTCCATAAAGGTAGAATTTATTGGAGGGCTGTTGGATTAGGGTGCATCAGTTCTAAGTAGGTGTGTCTAATAAAGTTGCAACAGAGTTTACCTTAATTCTTGTAAATGTCAGAATCAGTTGTTACTGAGAGCTGATATTGACATGAATAAATCACGTGTGAACTTCTCCATCAAACAGGAAACTGGGTGAGATTTAGCATTTGAGTTAATATGATGATAATAATGTTCATTTTAATCAATTAATAGTCTCAGGTTTAGGTCATGGTAACATTAAGTTATGACTAATGTAAAATGCAGGTAATGTTTCTTTAAATGTGTCATAATTGAGAGCTTTTAAAATGTGAAGTTTTGAAAGTAATGTGTGTCACAGTATTGTTGGACAATTAAATTGTTACTTCGCTGAGGCAGAGGATTTAATATTGAACTACAATATAGCTTAAGGGAGAATTAATTGGACAATATCACAAGTCTTATTCTGATAAATATATCAGCTGAAGATATTTGTGATTATATTTACTAAACTAAACTGTGTTTAAATGATGGTGAAAATTATTGTTAGTTGTTTTCCTAAAACATTTGTGTTATGTAGGGGTGTATGAGTACAAAACTGACACTAACTCATCCATGATTTTTTCTTTATTTTTTTGTCAGTGTGTCTCCGTATCCAGATCAACCCACAGAACAAGGGAGACTTCCTGTCTATCTCTCCAGAGAGAGCCTTCGCTGACTTCCTGTTTGCTCACACTGTCCTCCATCTGGTTGTGATGAACTTCATTGGTTGAAACAGATTCAGATCCAACAGACAGTGCCCAACCTCTCAGAAGGTGAGTATTTCACATACCCATTTAGATTCTTAAAATGGCAATTCTGCTCAGCCTCATTGCCACAGAGTAGATATATTTATGCTTTTAATTACAGTCACTATCTTTGAATATGAAAGAGTCTACCAGGATATGACCCAAACCTGCAATATCCATTTGTGGATGTAGCGCATGGTCTCTCAGTGGACAAGAAATGGGCTTTTATACAGATATATGCTTTACTATATTGGTTTAGGCTCATAAAAGAAGACATATACCCTTGTCCTCTGGGTGCTCTCAGTCACATTAACCATCCTTGCCAGGTCATCACTTATTTCTCAGTGGAACTGCCTTAGCACATGTGATAAGGCAGACTTCAGTCTTACTTCTCAAGGGAGATCCACATGCTACCACATATTGCTTTTGCTTTGCTAGAAAACACTGTTATTAAATTTTTAGACTAGCAGACGGGGGGAAAGGCCATGCTCTGTTTTCTTGTTTCTCAGTTGCTTTTTAATAACTACTTCCATAACCTCAGTGTCACTAACCATACCATTTTCTTTTCTTTCCTCAAGATCACAACAAGAGAAGTTATCAAACCCCCCCCTCAAGACATGATGCTGCATCTGCTTTGGTGCCACCTTCAACACTGAATTGGTTGCATCTTGTCACATGTGATGCAGTACAATTTTCTTACTGATAAAATGGATAATTTCTTTTCTTCTTTTTTTTTTAATGTAAAGAATTTGTAAAGCATTCCCTTTTTGCACTGAGGCGAAGAAATAAAACCAACTGAAATGGTGATCTTGTGAATACTCAAGCAGTTCTTGTAACGGAGTATTGTCCCACCAGTTTGCTTTAATAGAAAAATCTTGATTTCACTAATAATAAACTGTTTCAGGTAGAGAAAAATTGCATATATTGTTTTGTCCAAAAAGATCTGGTTCTCTAAAGACACAAACTTAACAGATGCTCGTTCTTAACACAAGCGTAAACAACCATCATCTCTGATAAAAATATACATTTGTATATTGTATAAGTCAGAAACTTCCAGTACTCCCTCTATTTTCTTCAAATTCTAAATCCATCACAGAGCTGTGCTGTACAATGAGTATGGTATCTGTCGCTGTCCTTTATAATGCTGACCTCTGTTGTTGTATGGCAACTTCATATATACAGTAGGAGTGTTTACATTAGGGTTGGTGGAGTCTGCATTTAGATGTGATTATTGCAAAAAGGACTTACTGTGTAAAATGAAGCAGGAAGGGAAAATGTAGCATCCGAGTAGTCATGAGAAGTGTCAGGAAAAGGGGCTTCATACTCAGCAGTGGAAACTTAAGTACATTATTAGTACTGTATTTTAATTTTATACCATTTTATATTTCAGCTCCTTTACATTTTAAGGGCAAATACATTTAACCACGCTGTTGTTATAGATAGACTTAGTTCCTAAATCATTTGCAGGTTAAAATTTTACATACAAAATATATAATCAAGGTTGATCCTGCACAAGTGCTTTTATTATTTTTGATACTTAAGGTATATTCTGATAAAATCAATTCTATCAAAGTACTTTTGCTTAAATGAGAGATCTGAATATTTCTTCCACCACTTTGTGGAACTTGTTCTGAATCCACAGATGGCATCATTTCTTAAGATGACTCTTAAGACTACAGTACAGTGTTTCCTTAAACCAGTGAGAGTAGACGCTTTCCACATATGCAGCAGGCCCACAGGAACATTATTCCCCCCCAGAGCAATGAGAGGGTCTGCCTCTATTACTTGTTCTGGAATTACTGATGGAGTCTAACACATTCCAGCTCAACTGCTTTAAACTGGGGCATTACCAATGTTCACTTACATTTGTCACAGAATTCACTGACCTGAGGCTACATTTTAGCCAGTTTGGGCTGACAGATCTGTAAAGGACCAGTTTGAACTGAATATGAAATTGCCTTGCATACAGAGATGAAAAATAGACTGAATCAAGTTGGCATCTCAGGTTTCTCCCATAAAGGTTAGATCTAAATCTCTCCCCATGCTGATTTAATGGCAGACAAAGACCTGTCTACCTGGCGCTACATATTAAACAGATGACATTAGCACCAGTCCTTTTGAAAAGAGGTTAGCATAAAGTAAGGTAAGAGAGTCAAATCTGGGAACAGAGTCTAGAATTTGAACATTTATGACCTGAAAGATGGATGCCACATTTTTCAAGGAGAGGGTTGAGCCCTCTATGAAGAGGTCTGTAACATTTTGAACCTTTATTATGGCATTCATTAAATTTCTTGACCTGAATTTGGGGAAGGTAATTTGGGGTAAGCTACTTTCTGTCAGTGGGGGAAGGAGTATTCAAGTAGCAATACCACTCTGTACAAATACTTTGTTACAAGTGGGAAAGTAAAATATTTAAGTAAAATCATTTTATCAGCAACACTTGAAATGTAAAAGAAATGTACCTATTATGGAAGGGATCTTTCCTATTTCTAGTTTGCTGTAATATTTTCTAGGCTTCATATTCACTCCAAATAGTTCAGGTCATAGACCTCCACTGTGTATTACAATGGCCTACTGTTTAGCCCAAACTATGAGTGCTATTGGACATCTGGAGACACCTCTCCTCTTCGTTGCTGGGGTAACCAAGGTCTGATAGATAAGCAGGTTATTCAATAGGTTCTTCACATCTATAGATGTAGAATATAATTTGGTTATACTATGGAAAAGTGTGGTGATTGGAATTGTATTGTTCATCATTCTTCTCCATCAACGTACAGCTTGTGATAAATAGTTCTGCCTGAGACACCTGAATACCTGGTGATTGTCTTTTCTCCAGCTCACAAGATTTCTCTTCTTACACTATTCAGACAAAATGCCCCACGTATATTGCTACATATCATGATATTGTAGCCACATTTTAATGTTGTGGTTGGTCAAGGTACAGCACATTCAAGCTATTTTATATACTGTTGCACTGGCTAATTTAAATTTTAACAATGTGTCATATGTCACATGCAGATAGGTTCATATGCAAAGTAGCTAAAGCTGTCAAATAAAAAGTACAATATTTCCCTCTGAAAGTGGCAAAGTAGTATGAATTACCATAAAATTAAAATACAATAAGTACAAGCACAGTACTTGAGTAAATGTACTGCCTACCACTGCTTACAATCAGCTTGTGATATGTTTTCTTGACTATATCGCTCCTGTTTGCACTGGTAGGAAAACAGGCATCATGGCACCATTTTGCTATATATGCAAGGCTGCTTATATCATTATAAATATGAAGATGTTTCAGAGCCAGAGTTTGGAAGAAACAGTGTGAGGAATGGTGGTAAAGATGATAGAGGAGCTTTTTTCCTTGATATTTTAATCAGGTTTACATACTCTGTGAGACTGATGGAAAGCTGTGATAATTTTACTTAGTCTGATGCCACAACTCACAAAAAATAAAATCTATTTCAAGTCTCTAACAAGAGAGACAAACAAATATGTAATCCAATTTTTCACAAAGCTAAAGGGAGTGTCTGGATATTGAGATTTGTCATGGAACTTCACTGGCTGGAAATAATTAGTTCTGTAAAAGTTGAGTTTCATTTCAGGGTCTGCCTGCACCGCTGCAGGAGCAAGTTCAGTTTCAATTCCGAGCGCTGCACTACATTTTTCCAGGAAATGGGTGACCATAAAAGGCTTTGAAGCCGAAGAAAAAAGCAAGGGACTTTTGGGACATCCTTGACACCCTTCACAGAGCAAATTGAGAGGCTTGGAATAATTGTTTGTTAATTCAGTGGCTTAGGGGGCTGTGTGTGGAAGCTTAATCCAACAAATGAAGACTGGACCAAATCCAATGTGTTCAGGCATCAAAATCAAATAATTTCATTGTAGCTTGCCAAACGAATTATGTGCATCCACGGGGGGAAGGCACTCAGCAGTTGGTTGCTTGGCAGAATAGGCTATGAAAAAGATGGCTGCCACCAAAATAATAAAAACAGGAGATGTAAGAGTAAGAATGACGTGTTTTACCTTTAAGGAACATTTTTGGGAAATGAGGAGATATATCTGTACAGTAAATACTGAGCTACAGCCAATAATTAGCTTAGCATAATATCGGTTGTTTAACATGTACAAAATGTGGTTGTGTTTTTTGGGGTGGTGTGTGCCCCCCATAAACATGTTAGTTAGTAAACTTTAATGGTGCTGGGGGGTTACCTTTGGACAGATCCTAGGTAGCTGTTTCCCCTTTTCTCCAGTCTTTATGCTAATGTAAGCTAACCAGCAGCTTCCTTTTGCTTCATATTTACCATATAGATATGAATAGTATTAATCCTCTCATCTAACTGTTGCCAAAAAATAAATATGCTTATTTTTCAGGGTCTTGATTTCTTGAATATCTTCGACTTTTGGAGGTTTACTACACAGAGGGAGTGTTTGAAAATATAAATAAATCATATTGGGATGTCAGAAGATATTAGCAAATGGGTCACCTGATAGAAATTCACAATAGGTTTTACAACTTTTCACACATTATGTATTAGGTAGTAGTAAATTCAACTCTACTAAAGTGTTCTCAACCTTGTAAAAGTTGTCATGAGATTTTACAGAGGAGTACATATTGTTAGACACTTGCTGAGAGTATCCCTGGCACCTACATGGTTAACATCTGGAACATCTGGATCCAACTTGTGGTCACATGACCAATGGGAAGTTGGCTTTGCGGAACCTGCAGTCTGTGTTTATACAAGGGAGAGAACTCACTTAGTAAACCTCAAACTGACGCTGAAACATGCCACAACTCATCATACTCACCCTCAGCCTGTTACCATGGATCCCAGGTAATAAATATGGCTACTTAGGTTACAAAAGTTGTACAGTAAGACTGTGACTGCTTTTGTCTGCAGCTAATTGATGAAAAAGTAGTTCATCTACTAGTTACTGTCTATTCTGCACCCGCCCTCGCTTTATTATTGTGCTTTTAACAGATACTTACCATGTAAGATGTGTCTTATGCTCCACTTATTTTTACTATTTAATGACTTTTGTGTATTTATCATTTGTTGAAGACTAGAAAGGTTGTTAAAGTTGCCATTTTTTGCAGGAGCCAGAGTTGTGTGTTTTTTAAATCTTCCAAGCTTTCGTACTGTTTGCCCCCTGGCAAGAGTATGTTTGATGTTTATTTTGTCAAGTCTTCAAAAAGCTGTTATATTTGTTCCCCCAAATCTGTATTATGGGGGGATAATCCAATTTTGGAATAAGAAGAGGGAACTTAAAGTGGGAAGTGTGTTTTATTACAGAGGAGAACTCAAAGTATAAATGTGGTACAAGTATTGCTCAAGGCCACTTTCCCCATTCCCAGATAAGAAATGTCCACTGTGAGTAACCATTCAATTCTGACTGCAGCATGGCTGAAAGTTTAAGTTAAAGTGTTCAGCTTTCAATCATCTGCATTTTCCATCAGCTGTCCTCTGTGGGGTAACTACCGTGGAAGAGTTTGCAGTCCTGGAGGGTCGATCCCTCACAGTCCCGTGTCATTATGAGCCTCAGTATGCTGGCTACGTAAAATACTGGTGCCAGGGGAGCACGAGGGAGTTCTGCACCAGCTTGGCCCGAACAGATGACACCCGTTCGGCCAACCTGGCTGAGGATAAAGTGAGCATTCTTGACGACAAGGTCCAGCTGGTGTTCACAGTGATCATGAATGGCCTGAAGGAGGAGGACTCTGGGTGGTACATGTGTGGTGTTGAGATAGGTGGTGTATGGACTGCTGATGCTGTCGCATTCACCAACATCAAGGTCATTCATGGTGAGTAATGGAGTGATTTTGAACTCATCAACCATTATTTATCCCTGAAGAAAAAAAAAAAACATTTTCATGCATTTCAAATGCTTAGATTACAAATCCAAGGTCTGATTATAAATTGATTTCTTTCTTGCAGGTATGTCAGTGGTGAACAGCCGACTTAGTGGGGAAGAAGGCAGTTCCATCACAGCTGAATGCCTCTACAGTGAGAGATACAGGTATTTGATTATCCCATTCATTGTATTACAATTCTATCAGTTCTATGGGTGTCTTACCAATCAGACCACGTGGAGACCTCACTGTTAAAACACCATTTAGAAAAACAGAAATAAATAAATAGAGATCTTCAATTGAAGTCACATGCTGACAGACAGTCAGCCTTCACTGACTCCCCTGTGACCGCTTGCCAACAGAGAAAGTGGGAAGAAGTGGTGTCGGAGTGGAGACTGGAGCTCCTGTCTGCTGACAGATTCTGAAGGAAGCTACGAAGACACTTCAGTGGCCATCAGTGATGACAGAACTGGGGCTTTCACTGTAACCTTAAAGAAGCTGCAGATGAGAGATACTGGCTGGTACTGGTGTTCTGCAGGACAGCAGCAGATAGCCGTGCACGTGCTGGTCACACCGCGACCTACGACTAGTAAGTTGCCCAAGAGCCCTTAAAATGAAAAAATCTAAGTCTTGTATTTATTGGAAAAATCTAGACAAATCACTGAGTTATTCCTCTTTGATTATTTGATTAAGCTGTACTGGGCAAAATTTTTATGTAAAGCAGTGTTGACTTATTGTCTTTAGCACTTGGGGGCAGTGGAGCAAGCAAACATAACGTTGCCATACTGTCAGTTTATAAAGTTGAAATGTCAGAAGTTTTAGCAAAAAACCTATCTACACATCCAGACAGCAACATTAGCATTACATTCGAATAGTGTTTCTGGCCTCCTGCTGAATGTAAATCCAATATCCTTCTATGATATTACTCATAGTCACTTTCCCTATAGCTTTGTCTTGAGAAAAATAGCCAGCTCATTAGCTACTAAATGCTCCACTATGTTCACCAGCTAGCTAACTTTGTCTATGTGCTGTGTGGTGCTATGCTAACCCAGTGGGTTTTATCAGAGCTTTTTTGCCCCCAAAAACAAGAAAAGAAAAAGAAAAAAAAAAAAAAAAGGAAAAAGAGAAGAAGAAAAAAAAAAAGGCTGACTGCCATGACTGGAAACAAGGTTCATGAGATCAGTGAGTGGGAAACAACATGGTAACGTTGCAGGCTGGACGACCAAAATGGCGAGCTTAAAGCCAAACGCTCAATAGAGGGGCAACCCGGTAGCTCACCTGGTAGAACGTGTATCATGTTTCAAGGTCCTTACTGCAGTGGTGTGGATTCAAATATAATATATATTATATATTTATATATATATATGAAAATGCTGATTAGTTCTGCTTAAAAATATATACATATATACAAATATATTTCTCGAAACCAGAAAAAATCTCACAAACTCAGTGAGGTTCCAGTCTGGGAAACATGTATTAAAAATCTCTTGACCTGATACCAGGCAAATCAGTGTACTGCGAGTTGTTTAGATGGTGATTTGACTTGCCACTTGAAATTGTGAAATGTCACTTAAAACTATTCAAACCAGGTGATGTAAATATGAAAGGAAACACAATTCTCTGACTGCATGGCCATTTCCCCATGTCAGTTCAAAAATGGCCCAGTGCAGCTGTAATGATCAATATGTGTTTGTGACAGATGGCAGAGGCTCTCAGGTCTCTATCTGTACAAGGTATTGATTATTACAAGCCACTTATCAAGAATATTGATGATAGAACCCTGTAGGTACTGCTACACTCTTTTGCTTATAATAGTACATCATTTTTCAGCTGTCTGTATGTTATCTTTATCCTCAGCAGCAGTTTCTGTGACATCCCCTCCTACACCAAGTCAGTCTGTTGCAAACCTGCCTCCACCCAGACCCATCAGTAAGGAGTCCTGGAGCAGTCACGGGTAAGAGTGAAGCACTTCTTTTTCTTTGTCTTTTCCCACATTGTATGTATTTACTTTTTCACCTGAATTTACACATAAAAAGTGCCAGTCCTTTACTGCGCCTTCCATGTTTGATGTGTTGCCGCTTATGGATGCTCATCTATACCATCATGATGGAGTTCACCCAAGTTCAGCTCAGCCGAGCACAGATAATGATCATATCATTCTTGCCGAGGAATATCATCATCAACATCTTGGCTGTCATGTTACTATGTAACAACGGATGCAGTATAAACCTGAACTCTTTTTATGCTGGAACATCTGTTCAGACCACTGCATGTTTGTGTTTTAGTCACATCTTGGAGCCTTTGCTGGTGTGCTCTTCTCTAATGCTCCTTGTGGGCTTGGCCGTATTGGCAAGAAAGATGTGGAAACTGCACAGTAAGGCAACCTCTCTCTCTCTCTTAATTTTTTATATGAAATCTGTGCAGAATCATGCCATTAGCCTCCTATAAAATATTCTTAATGCATTATAGACATAATATGATATATTTGAGTAAGGTCTGCATTATTATTTGTGACTTAAAGATCCTCACTGTGCATTTTACAGAGCAGGATCCTGTGCTAAGACAAGTCAAGGAGATGAAAGCAAGGCACAATGTAAGCTCCCATTAACATATCTCACTATTCTATTACACACTGTTTGAAAACACTATTATCAAGGATATGCTTTAGTGATTATAGTGCTCATTTTTCTTTTTCTCTCCCACAGAAATATTCAGGGGGTGACCTGCAAGATGCTACTGTCGTTTTCATTAACAAGGATTCCCAGGACGTACACATGTACTGAGTGTGTCAGTACCCAGTAGTCAGTGCATTGTCTCTCCCTGTTACTGAATGTAAATTTTGTGCTGGTTCACTGCAAGAACACATTCTCCTTCCAGTTTCTTTTGTACATTACACATAATTCCACATTTAAAGACATTTATGATGTTTTCTGCTTGCTACTTTCCATATGTAATTAGTGTATACATTCTCCTCCTGTGTGACCAATTTTCCACAATATAATCATGTGGTCTTCAATTTAATTTGGTCAAAATCAGGGCCATGACCACCACTAATCACACTGATATCATGTCTAAAAACTTGCACATTATTTTAGTCTGATATTTAGATTCTGTATACATAAAAAAAGTATTTTTGGCCGACAAAATAAGCACATATAGGATTCATTATTTATGAGGCAAAATGAAATAGTAACACTCAACTTCAGGTCTGTAATTTCCTGATAATTATGTTTCATAGAAAGAACGTATTCATTTTGGACTATGGGATAATAGAGTGTTAATGATTTTATTGTTATTTAAGTTAAACCTGTGATAATATTGACTCATATGCTTTGGTCTGAGTTTTTTGGTCATTTGAAGGCAGCAGAGACAAGCAAACACAACAATGACATATTATCACCATTTTAGTATACAATGAACTTGTTAGCTAATCACACATCCAGCAGGTGCTGAGCATTTAATAGGATTGGTGTTTGTGTCCCCCTCATGAATGTAAGTCTAATATTCTGTCAACTTTTACCTCTGTTTTGGTGTTTTGGTCTCCTCCAACCCCCTGAGGGAGATATCTGGCCCTTTAGCTGCTAAATGCTTGATAAACTAGCTAAATGCTAGCTCATAACTTTCATGTAATGCTGGAGGAAACATAAGAGCTAAGGGAAAGAGAAGAGCCTGAGAAGTAATTGATTTCCAAGGGAACTTCCTTGAAACTATCCCATTTTAATAAATTGTGTTGAAAATATTATTGAACAGCTAATGCAGCTACAGTAGTCATGGACATTTAGCACTGGGCTCTGTAAAAGACGGACTTAGACAAGATGGTGGAAATTTTGTTGTCTGCTCCAAATTGCTATCTGTTTTTTCTGACTGTTGCAAATAATTAGGTCCAGTGTGAATACATAATACCTGTAAGGCAGTAAATAGTAAGCCCAGAGGACTGACACAAGCACATTTTCAGTTTTTGTTGCTTCAGATTACAAAATAATTAAATGGCCAATTAATATTTACGCATAGATGCAGTCTGTTTGACAGAAAACATCTGGTAGCAAGCTCTGATGATATTGAACCTAGTTATGAGACATACTTATTTTAAGAAACAGAATATATTAGAATGAGTTCACAAATTAACTCTGAAAGAAACAGCTCTACATTTCATGCTTGAACTGTCAGTTCTCATACTGAGCCTCATATGATGTGTTAGAATTGTAAATTGAACAGGCTAATGAGACGACTGCAGCATCTATGTGACCAACTAGATCTTGGAATTCTTAGTAATAGCTGCGTCTCACCTTCATATTCTTTTTTTCCTGGTATACAGAAAAACATGATTTGTAAAAATAAAATTCCAGAGATTCAGTGTTCAGTGTTTGTTGTGTCATGTTACTGATATTTAAAGCTTTCATTGTAATATTTCTCTTTATAATAGCCACATAACATTAAGAAAAATGCAATGCTGGAAGCAATGTAGTGATGAAGGTGGCAGAACAAAGCCTTCACCAGTTTTTATTTGAATCACAAGAACCTCCATTGTAACCACAGCAAATTGCTATTCTGCATTCAATTACTTGCTGTTGATGAAGTCGACTGAGTCATCTGTACAAATATATTTATAACTTGGTTCTGGGAAAACTTCCATTTTCTCTCTACATATTTCACAGATATCTTCTTGAAATCTAAGATCATACGATGTATATCTGCTGTCTGCTCCTTATATGGGCAGAAACTGCTCCATGCAGCCACATTAAATAATCTGCAAAGGAAATGCAAGTTGACAAATCTGATATCTCTGACAGAATTTTTAAATGCCATGGTAAATGACCCCTTTGTCAGCTGTCCCTGTTCTTGGCTTTAGCCTTGTTTCAGTACTGTTATCTGTTTTTAGTATTGCTTAATCCATGACCTGAATTTGTCTGCAACTTTTTATGCTGCACTCTTGGCTAGGTTTCTTTCGCAAAAGAGGTTTCCAACTTCAATAGGATTTACAGTATATGGTTAAGTAAATGTATCACTTTACTTTACTTTTTTTCCCCTTTAATTTCATTCCATTATCATGAAGCTTTGTGTATAATAGCTTGTATGCCTGTAATTACAATTGACATTGTCCATTTGAAAATAATCTCATGTAAAATCATCCTCATGAATAATCAAATAGGCTACTTGGTTATTTTTAATCTTCAATTAGATAATTTTTTTTGTGTGGTAATATATTTATGTGGAAAAACTTTTTTTTTTTAAATAATTTTTTGAATATTTTATGAATTCTATTCTGTTCTACTCTTTGTAGCCCACTCTGGTCTCGTTGAGTTTCACAGTTGTCTCAGTGTTACAGGGACTCAGTCATTAATCGTAATGCATCTCAAGCGGAATCAGTTCAGCCACTAGATGGAGGTCAACCCTGTATGAAATATGTTCTTTCCGTTATGTATTGCTGGTGTGTGTGCGAGGGATTCTGTGTCTACTCATGCACAAAAAATATTCCTTTTTTCCTCATAAGTCGTCACAGGCATTGTGTTACAAAGTGAAGAAAAGCAAGAGCCGTCACTACTGGGCTTCATACAGAAAAATGGGGTATTTAACCATCTTTACATTCATGCATTTTTGCAATTTCTTTTGTGTGTGTGTTTTCATTCAATATGAAAATATTCCAATTCTTGCTCCAACATGCAAACATCCCCTGGGTCTTGCCATTTGAGGGCACAGACAATCAATACATTTGTACTCACCTTGTGCGCAGCTGCTGCGGATAATAAGGCATCAGTGGGAAGGAGGGCCAGGCTAAAGGATAAGCGACTCTTCCATGCTCTGTGACAACTGGTATGAAGGCCAAGCATTGCACAGGCGTACATGGACCCCATTAAATACTGCACTATTCTTGTTCACCCAGACCCAAGTGGACTGGAGCATTAGGATGCTGCTTAATGAGGATAAAAATAACCATATTACTGACTGTAAGAAACATGAAAGGTTGAGACATGCTGCTGTTCTGTGGACGACGGAGACTGTCCACACACCGATATAAACAATGGAATGCATTACATTTTTATCATATTGCAAATATATAAACAATTTTATACTGTGTCTTGTTTTCACCATAAGCTGCATGGTGAAAGATGTATTATTTCCCTCAGTGCTGATACAGTAACTGCAGCACTGCAGATCTGAACCCCCTTCTGTAGATCACTGAATAAATTGCACCCTCAGACTAGACTTCACATAGGAATTATTACTGTACTCCTAAACAATTATCATTTCATTCTCACTTCTATGAACAGGAAAACATTAATCTTAATGAGATTGGAAACTAACTAAATGAATGGATTTGTCTGCTGTTAATGCTCCCGGTGAGGACAAACATATATTACAGTTGTGTTTACTTGGTTTGATCTAACCTCACCAAGGACAGAGATGAATGGCTTTATAAAGGACAAAGACCAAAGATGCCAGCAATGTAGAGCAGTATTTACTATATAAAATTTGTGTATGTATGATACAAAGTATGATAGTATGATACAAATAATATTACTGCTGGAATGGAGCCTCAGATAGATGGTTGTAATTGCTGAGACAGTTTGTAACTTCCTCTCGGGGGCAAAATGGTTATGTTGCCTGTGCCTCTGCTTAAGACCTCTTTAGTTAGTTTTGCATATTTTCACCCTCTGGATTATGCAGCCTTGACAAAAATTGTTCAGCACCTTAGGCCTACTACCTGCTGCCTGGACACTCTGCCTACAAGCTTTTAAAAAAAATGTTTTTAACTGCACAGCATCAGATGCACTACAGATAGTCAATAGTTCTCTCCAGTCAGGCCATTTTCCAAGAGCCCTGGAGACTGCAGTTATTAAACTTCTTTTTAAAAAATCTGGTCTGGATGACTCAGTAATAAATAACTATACGCTCATATAAAAGCTGCCTTTTTTTCAGCAACTTAACTCTTTCTTAGCGCAAAACAATTTCTCTACTGCTTTTCAATCTGGATTTCAACCTCACCAAGTTTTGAGTGACATTCATCTGAGCAGTGATGCATCAAAAATCTCTTTAGTATAACTGGATCTCAGAGCTGTGTTGGACACGGTTGACCATAAGATACTGCTCAACAGACTGGAACAGCGGGTGGGACTTTCTGGCGCTAAATTGGTTCAAATCATATCTGCAAGATAGGGACTACTTTGTGTCGATTGGAAATTCTAAATCTCAAAAAATCTCATGTGTTCCTCAAGGGTCCACTCTTTGACCTCTTTCATTGAAAATCTTCATGCTCCCCCTTGCTCATATTATGGAATATTATAATATCTCTTTCCATAATTATGCAGATGACATACAGATCTACATTACAGTGTTACCATGTGACTACAGTCCTATTGAACAAATCAATGAGTGGATATGCCAAATTTTGGAGGAGCCAGAGACTGAAATAAGAGACCAAGGAGGAAAGATTAAGTCAGTGCTCAGTTTGAATCCATGGCTCTAGAATCTAGAAAATCAAGCCAAAACCTTGGTGTAGTTATGGACTCTGACCTAAATTTCAGGTCAATTACAAAATCAGCCTTCTACCACTTGCATGAATTAAAGGATTTCAGTCAACACAAGATACAGAAAAACTAGAAAAACTGGTTCCTGCATTTATTTTCAACAGACTAGACTATTGTAATGGTGTCCTCATAAATCAACCAGACAGCTGCAACTCATTCAGAATGCTGCTGCCAGAGTCCTCACTTACACCAAGAAAGTGAAGCACATTACACCGCTCCTTAAATCACCACACTGGTTTCCTCTATGTCAAAGGATAGATTTTAAAATCCCATCACTATAAAGCACTAAATGGTCTCACGCCTAAATACCTCTCTTATCTACTTGTATCCTGGAAAGCATTCAGACACCTCAGGTCTTGTGGGACAGTTTTACCCAGTGTTCCCAGAATCAAGACCAAACAAGGTGAGGTAGTTTCTATGCTCCCAACCTGTGGAACATGCTTCCTGAATACCTGAAGTTTGCTAAAAGACTGTCAGCTCATTCAAGTCAAGGCTTAAAACAGTATTGTTTGCTGCAGCTTCCCAGTAAATTACATAAAACCCTTTTAATCTTAAATTATCTATTTGTTTGTTTTGCTCTTTCTGTTTTTATTGTTTTTTCTCTTATGAAACCTTCAATTTGAATTCCTTTAACTCAAAAATGTCTGTGAACCATCCATCCATATTTTTACTATAAAGCTAACATTTGTAAGACCTTCTATATCCTCCAATAGCAGTAGTCTAAGTACATGACTAAATGTACCCAACTTACAAATGAAAAAGCAATTAACATTCTGTTAACTTGTCAGCATCAGTCTTAGTGGAGCAGGGGAACATTTTACATATTCTTTATGATATTTCAGTGTTGTGTTGTCAGCAATAAACAAGTCAAGGAATTCACTAAATTCCATCCATTGATGAAGACTGTGAGATGCTTTGTGGTTAATTTTAACAGCATTTTTAATTTTTTACAGACATTTGATTATTAAGAGTAAATAACTGCATAATACACTATAAATCGGATTATAATATGTTATAGACATTTGAGGTTTTTCAGACATATAATTGAGGCTGAATTGGATCACTTTAATAGCAGCAGAATAGCTCTTTCCTACTGACACAGTCATAGAAAATGCTGGAGGAAAAGAGACTGTTTTGACCATTTACTGATGGGGCTAAGTCGGGGTTCAGCTCCTTCAGCAATGAGGATTGTGATTTTAAATGTCATTGCCAGCATGGAGCAGCATTCCTACAATGTGGTCCAACTGGGTCAAGAAGCATTGTGTTTTCATCGTCTGCAGAAAATGCATAGCGATAACAATGGGCACTGAGCATCGACAGAAGGCTGTCGTGCACATGACATTGACTCTCTCTAGTTTGCCAGAAAACAGTTTCTCAAAGGTCTGGACCTATTTGTTTTTGTAACATACGATGCACAAAATGGAACTCAGCTGGATAAAATCATCTTTTCAAATGAGTTGCTGCCTCTTGAAATGTTCTTGGAAGAAGACAACTTTCAAATCTGGAAATTTTAACACCAGTACAGAACTGCCTTTCATATTCAGAGACAGAAAGACATGAGAAGTACAATCATATACCCTTGAAAGTACTTAAAGATTATTGTTACTTCCCTTAGAGTCTGACTTTGACAGTCTGCTGCGAGTCCTGTGTGCTCACTGATAATACTGTATTTCGGAATTTTATCAAATATATATGAATCCTTAATATTGGTTATTTGCATTTAAAAACCCTTCTGCTCCAGAGAGAAGATTCACTCTCTGTAGACTGTGCACTGCTGACAGATGTTGCATCTACAAAGTGCTATCAAACTCCTAAAATATCCTGCATGGTGGAATAAATTATCACACTTCAATTAAAATATTTAACTATTTAGAACAAAAACATACAATATGACTCTTGTTGGATAATTGCCTTAGGGTGTATTATATGCCTAACATCTACAACTCTTGGTAGGGAGAAGATGTTGAATAAAATAAGAAGCACACAAGGATCAATATCTATTTCATGCTTCTATAGTACCATTGACACTGTACAATTCATTGCTGCAACAACTCAATTTTGACCTGCTCTCAGTGCTTAAGGGGATATTAAGGTGAATTTGATCATTTAGAGGCTGATGATGCCCCTGGGTTTTCTGTTACAATAAAAAAAAATAAAAAAAATAACACAGAGTAATTTTCAGTGCTGACTTATCACGAGTACAAGCCCCAGCCCAGTGGGGGTCTAATGTTTTCTGGGACAGTGCACTTTCTATAATGCTCCTGTTTCACTCTGTCATTGCAGAGCTACTGTGAAGCACACATTTGTAGCATTAATGTGCAGTGAGTTGTATGATGTTGTTTGTGTTTATGATTTCTAAATACTTAATGTATTCATGTCACTGATATCATTCACAATTTACCACCAACTGTTTTACCACAGGGAAGCTAGGACTGCTCTCATAGGCTAGACCTGACAAGACTGCGAGGCTGCAGCCACATTAGGAGCTGAGGCTGTACTTTGGCACAGTAGTGCTTTAAACTAAATGCTAATGTCAGCATGCAAACATGCTCACAATGAAAAGACTAACATGCTGATTTAAAGCAGGTATAGCATGCAGTTTTGAGTGACATTCATCTGAGCAGTGATGCATCAAAAATCTCTTTAGTATAACTGGATCTCAGAGCTGTGTTGGACATGGTTGACCATAAGATACTGCTTAACAGACTGGACAGCGGGTGGGACTTTCTGGCGCTAAATTGGTTCAAATCATATCTGCAAGATAGGGACTACTTTGTGTTGATTGGAAATTCTAAATCTGGGCAAACAAAAAAATCTCATGTGGTGTTCCTCAAGGGTCCACTCTTTGAGGAACTCTAACATTTTGTAGAGCATTCTCTGTGGGACAGGGATATCTGTACCAAATTTCATGGAAATCCATCCAGTAACCATTGAGCCATTCCACTTAGAACCAGGTGGCACTAGAAGAAAAGTCAAGGGATCACCTATAAATAGGTTTTCTCTTCTATGAACCATGAATAGCCTAACAAAACTTACTGGATAATTGGATACTTTTACCTGTTGGTGTTGTTAATAAGTCCAGGTATCACCAAAGTCATTGGTAGTCGTCCTCCAGAGTCCATGAATGTATGTACCAAATGTCTAGTAGTTGTTGTGACATTTCAGTCTGAGCCAAAGTGGTGGAAAAACTGACTGACATTGCCACCCACAGATGTACTGACAGATTAGACTCATTTTTTTCCACTGTCATTTTCAAACAGAATAAATTACAATTTGTACCAGAGTATACAACTGAAATCTTAAAGCTGTATAACCGTTTTTTGTCGGTCTCCAACCAACTCCTAAGATAAATTTCTGGGTCTTAAGCAGCTAAATCTCCACTCACCAGCTAGTCACTGACTTTGTCTGTCATTTGGTGCCTTGCAAATAGCATTCAGTGGGATGAGATGGAAGTAAAATAGTAAAGTTTCAGGCCATAAAACCATAACAACAAGCTGAAAAAGGGATACCTGAGGTGAACTGCATTGTTAGGTGGTAATTCTCTTTGGGTTTGTCACCACACGTGACTACTTTCACACAGAGACACTGACATTTTTCATTTCTAAGGCATAGTTGTTGCTGTCTTGTCAAAGCCTCAGTTTATTGTTTTAATGCTATAGTTAATGCTATAGTTTGTAAAATTGAAGGATCATATGGTACTCTGAATGACAGCTCTCCTCTCTGCCTAGATAAACTCAAAAATGTCTCCGATCAATTGAAAAGACTGCTATTCATTCTACAAAGCTAACCTTTTAAAGATTTTCTATACCTTCCAATAGCTATAGTAATACACTTACTACATGACTAAATGTACTTACCTTACAAATGACAAAGCAATTGACATTCCAGTTAACTTGTCTTAACATATGGATTATGTTCCTGCCCACGCCCCATTTGTTTCAGTGGTCAGCATCACATTTAGTGGAGCAGAGGAAGACAGTGTCATTGTTCAGTGTTCAGTGGTTCGATACTTTGCAGTTATCAGAAGCGCTGCCAAGGTCTACAATCCCATACAGCCACTCACATTTCATCATATGACATTCACCTGCTGAGGGATGATGGGAAGGAAGCAGCCACCGTGACGGTGAGGGATGAAGGACACATGCTGGTGATGGAGTATCATTTACATCAATGCCATAATGACAGCTACAGGTCTCACACATATTTTATGCACAATCTGCTGAAAATAATGCAGTGGAAACAGTTTTACTGCAGCCAGTTTTACACTTTACCACCACATGCAATACTTTACTTTTTTTTCTGTCTGACGTACCCCCACAGTATCATCACCAATCAAATGTGTTCATTTGGAATGATTAGGGCTTGATACTATTTAACACATAAATAACATCAAACAATTGAACTTAGGTTTAACTTTGTCGAGTTTGCATGTGTACTATTACCACTGGGCATTTAAACTGTGTTTCCATTACTTTTAGCTAACTAACTTTTACCTTTACCTAATCATTTTAACCATTTATCTGACGCAGGTTATTCAAAAATGTATCCATTACTTTTCTAAGTGTTCCAGCTGTTAAATCATTCTAGCTAACTATTGAAACAATTTATCCAAGTTATTTCAACTGTGTGCCCCTTACCTTTATCCAACTATTACTACTTCTAGCCACAACCATTTCCAATATTTTAGCTACTTATCCATTCATTATGGCTAACTATTTGAACTGTTATTTATTGCTTTAAGCTATCATGTATTATTTGCCTACTGTTTCAACCTCTCTGCTTGCTAGCTAATGTTATGGAGACGTCTGGAGATGAAAAGGAAAACATCTTCTGGAGACTGTATCAGCCCCTGTCCTTGATGGGGCGAGGTGCCCTGTCAGCTTATATGGTATTTCATAAGGCACAATTGTACAAGTACAACACAAATGGTCAAGATTATTAATAAATCACAATCATCATGAATCATACAAAAATTTCCAATACACTAACTACTCAACAGGTAGCATTCAGGTTTTACAGAATTTCATGGGGCAAAGAGGAGAGCTGTCAATATATTGACATCTCTGTCTAATTCAAATATAATGACTACTTTTTCAAACTGGTTGGAAAACAACAACCGCCCACTCTATGCAACATATCCCATCCCAACAAAACACTGTACAACTACCGTACAATAAGTAGCCATGAAACATCAAACCTGCTGGGACTATTAGGAAACCAAACAGGCAGTACTATTATGACTGCTTTCACGTTGCATTGCAAAAATTAATTAAACGATGTTTTTGCATTTACTTTCTACTCTTTTCCACGGATGACCAATTACTGTGATGTTTGTGTTGTGCAGTACTCAGGTTCATTAGCAAAGAAAGCACAACTGAAGAAGATGAAATTGCACTGCAGATATCAAACATGACACTCAAGTTCAGCATGATTCACTGACTCACTTTCTCTCTCTACATGACTCTGCCAGCCCTGTAGGCTTTCTGTGAAGAGGAAAGGAGAGAGGTTTTCCTTAGATTTTGATTTTGGTTGTCTGTTTGACAGACTTATTGTTGGCTTAAAAAATATATAGTTTTGACCTGAACTGATTTTTTTGGCTTTCAGTCATGTAATGCTGGAGGCGAAAAATCACATAAAGTCCATTCATGCCCTGAATAGAAATGATCATGGATAAAATTCTACATTCAAGCAAACTTGACTCAACAACTCACAAAGGGGTTGATTGCTATTGAATTACTTTTGCTAGACCTTTCTCTGCAGGTGCACACAGTGACAGTTAGATTCCTCCTCTATATTTTATATCAATAACTGTTAAATATGAACAGATTTTACTAACCTCCCAGTGACTGATATAATTTTAATACCATGCAAGGCTGCATTTTTCCAAAAGAGAAATGCAAGGACCAGGTCTGAGCACAAAGTTAGTGACACTGAGCATTAGACAGAATTTTGTATCAAGCTTTCTTTTACGAAAAAGCCATTGTTGAGGACACGTAGAAATGCATCAATAATTCAGACCCAGATATTTCATATTTGACCTCATACAGAAATACATTCCCTTGTGTTGAACCAAGTTTGAAGAGCGATGAGAGCAGATACTCGAAAGAAGGGAGATGGGTAAAAAAAGAAAAAGAAAAAAAAAGAACACCATCAGTATGAGAAACATGAGCTCTCACTCTTCTCTGCTGCATCCTCACTCCACATGTTGATTGATGGGATCACAGGCAACCTTCGGGTATTAAAAGGGAAACTGAAATCTGATTGGTAACACACCCAACGATAAAGATTGCACACTACTGCTGACTTTGTGTTAGATGTCTTTGCTTCTTCTTTTTTAATGAAAATAATTTGTAACACTGTTGTTCACATGATAATGTTGACAACTGTCCTTGACTGTCCTTGAATTGTTTTAGTACCCCAAACCAAAAACTGTAATCTCCCCTACAAGCATATAAAACACATTCAGATTTTCAAAAACATAAAATAAACTATAAAATGTGCTTTCCGGTATCTTAAATATTAAATCTGTAGCTAAATACCTGTCGGTTGAATAATCCACTTACATCGCCCATATGCAATGACCTATGTGGCATTACAAAGTGCTTGTGCATTTTGAAAAAGGTAAAACGTTGTGTGCTTCCTAGTGGGGTGCTCTTAGCAGCAGCAGCAGTACATTAAACCTTGACTTCCACATTACAGCTATCATTAGTATTATTTTTGCATAATTTTCTGGCTGTTAAATCAATTATGGAGGTCTCTAATCAACAGCTCACGCCTGCAGGTATTCTGCTGGGGATCTTTGAAAATAATTTCTAGTGATTAGAGGAGGTGCACACTGTATAAAAATTAAACAACAGTTTTGTGCACGTGTATTCAGTCATAAAGGAGCTGGACAAAATAACAAACGTCCGAAAATGACAGTTTAGTCTCAAAAAAACCCAGAACATATTGACCTTGGCCATATTTGGATTTACCGCAGGATTATTGTACCATCTTGTTCATGTTTCTGTTGTTTTGTCTACCTGCTGGGAGAGAAGGTAAGACTCAGCCGGTGACAGCAACATTAGTCTGCTTACTTATATGTACCAAATCCAACGTGCCCATGACAACCATTGTAAGCAGGGCTGTATTGGACATGTAACAGTGCAGCCTGAGGATTGTATCACAGTAGGCACAAAGGAAATCCATTTGCTTCATAGGACGGCTGGAATAAGAGTGTTCCACATTTCATTGTGCAAGATAGGCTGCATAATACAGCTTCATCTGTGATAAGGAGGTGTTGTGATGGGCTTTGGTCAGGTCTGTGTTTTAAAAAAAATGTTTTTCATTGTTTGGGAATGTTCTACTTTTGTCCCTGATATTAGCTCAGCTGTCTGTGGTGAGGCTACTGCTGTTGAATCTGTACATACAATGTCATCTGGAACTCACTGCAGAGTTTTCATAGAAATGTCAGTCAAAAACATCCCACTGAGCCTGATCATTCTCTCAAGCTAAAGCCTGGTAGGCACTACAGGATGCCTCTAACACACTATATAAGAGGTAATTTATTCCACAGGCAACTGGCTCCCTCAATTCCTACCATACTGTGAGTGTTGTTGTTATGAATGGTGTGTGTGTGTATATACATATACATCTACGTGAAATGTGGGCAATAAAATTGCCTTGTACTACATCCTAGTCTGTTCTGATTTACCACTGCTATCATTTTGATATTCAGAGCAATAGTTTGACATTTTGGGAAATATGTTGATTCTCTTAATTCTGAAAGTTACATGAAAAGATGGATACGACTTTCATGTCTGTTTATCAAGTACAATGATAGAGCCAGGAGATGATTAGCTTACAACGAGCTTGGCTCTCAAAAATATACCTATCAGCTCCCTAAATCCTAATAAGTAATACTATGGTAATACTTTTTGATTCCTTTGAAATTCTGGCCCATGTTGTCATTATTGCATCATAAAATTTGTGCAGATCCATGCTGCGAACCTCTTGTTCTGTCATACCCCAAAGGTGTTTAGATTCAGATCTGGTGACTGGGAGTGACTGAAGTTCACTGAACTCATTGTCATGTTCATGAAACCAGTTTGAGATGCCTTTTGCTTTGTGACACGATGGATCATCATGCTGGAAGTAGCCATTAGAGGATGCGTGGCCATAGAGTGATGCTCATTGCCAGCCACAATACTCAGAGAGGCTGTGACATTCAAACCTTGATTGATTGGTGTTAAGGGGCCCAAAGTGAGTTTTTGAAAACATTCCTCACACTTCTGACCCTACCATCTCTGTGCTGCAGCACAAACCCAGATTCATCAGAGCAGGCTATGTTTTTCCAGTCTTCAGCTGTGCAGTTTAGTCGAGCCTGTGCCCACTGCAGCCTCAGATTTCTGTTCTTGCCTGACAGGCATGGAACCTGACATGATTTTCTGCTCATCCACCTCAAGGTTCATCACATTGTGCACTCTGAGATGCCTTCCTGCTCACCACAGTTGTAAAGAGTGGTAATCTGAGTTACTGTAGCCTCGCTGTCAGCTCCAACCAGTCTGACCATTCTCATTTGACCTCTCTCATCAGTGAGTTGTTTCCATCCACAGAGCAGTTTTTGTTTTTTGCACCATTGTGAGTGAACTCTAGAGAGTGTTGTACATGAAAGTCCCAAAAGATCAGCAGTTTGTCCAGCCATCTGCATGATTTTATACACTGCAATGCTGCCACATGATTGATGGATGGGATAATTGCATGAAAAAGCAGCAGCAGGTGTACAGCTGCTTGCTATGAATATTATATATATATATATATATATATACATACATATATATATATATATATATATATAGTCTATAAACAATTTAAACAATTTCAGGATTACAGTTCTGCGATGGACTGGCGATCTGTCTGGGGTGCTGGGGTGTACCCCGCCTCTCGCCTAATGTCAACAGGAATAAGTTCAAGTCATGACCCTTATGGATAATTGGTAGAGATAATGGATAGACTTGAACTAACCTAAACAGATTAAAGGTCAGTGCTTCAGTGTTCCACTATACAAACTGGCTTTGTGCTGATGCTACAAAGGGCCTATGACAAACAATATTAGTTTGTGGTGGGAAAATGCCCTTCAGTTGTGTTCCTAATTGAGTTCCCATTAAATAACTGTGGGCTTTAATAAAGTTATTAGGATACAGCTATATAAACTAAAGTAGCAGACATTTTAAAAGAATATTGACATGCTTTTGAGAGAGAATCAATATGGTTCTTGGTTTTGGTATGGTTTTTGGCATTTCAAAACACATTTCCAATGGCACTCTCCTATCTTGGTCCAGGAGCAGCTCTAAAAGCACACCCGATACTACAGTGCTTAGCAGCAGAGAGGGAGAATAAAGAGTTTATGAACCATGAACCATGGACCTCTCACAGACTGACCTCCACACAGTGACTGAAAGCCACAGTCTCTCCATAAAAACACATCTTTCACAATTTCCTGCTAGGTCTCATGAGTTGAGGAGAAAAAAAAGGAGACAGGGAAAAACAATAAGCTTTTATAGCACAGTTTGACTATAGATTGAGCAGAATAGTGCTGTTAAAGCAACCTGCTGTCCTTGTGAGAAATAAGTTGAATTACTGAATCTTTTAAAATACATTTTATTATGTAGAAACCAAAGACAAATTGTGCAATATTCACATTAGAATGGTTGTTACAGACTGATGTTAATTCCACCAAAGATTCAGTTCAGACAATGAAATTATTATTTCTTTGTTCTAGAGTTTCAGCGACAGGTAGAAAAAAAAATACATGGCATGTTAACATCAAGGAACACAATGCTATGGTAAAAATATTTTATAAAAGACTCACGGCTGTATGCAAAATGAACCTCTTTAAACAAAACCACCCACCCATGCCCACGCACACATATAGATAATGACAATGCAGTTTCAGTAAGAGGATTGGTTTGGGTCTAATTCTAATCTGCAACAGGGTCCACAAAACAACTGTACTTCACAGTGAAAATTAGCTTCATTATATTTACACAAAACACTGACAAAGCACACAAAACCTGAAGAAAACAATTAAAGTACAAAATATGAATCACTGTTTTAATCCATATTGTCAGTTGCCACAATGTGCTGCACAGTTTGAGCCTCTTTTACGAGGGTTTAAATTAACTGTCATTCTAACCATGTCTGATAAGGTTAGCCACTTATAATTATCTTTAAAGGGTTTATTTGGGGACAGAAAGGTATGATTCAGTTGTTATTTTCCCTTCAATTATCACTGTTCATCCCTCTGACCCATCTTAATGTCATACAATCAATCAGATGAGGATCTCTGGGAGGCTGGTTTTGAGCCAGGTTTCCCCCAGCAACCACTAACTGACACTCTCCCCCCTACTGAAGACCACATAATAATCTGACGCTTCAAATTAGTGCACCAAGGTGATTTCCTTCCTTCCTATGTCTTTAATTAAGTCCATCAACATATTTTTTTTATGTCAAAACACAATTAAAACCCCTTAGCAGTGGATCTCATAGGCAACCTGCGATCCGAAGAGGAGGCTCTGGCTGAGGAAGAGCTCCTCTGGATCTGTTGTTAGAGGACCCTCTCCTCCGTCTGCTGGGTTTCTGCGAAGGCCCATTCCCCCCGATCTGGTCAGTGTCTGCACCATTTCATGCTCCAGAAGAGCCTCCTTCATACCCTTCTGCTGGACAAACCCACTCATCATGGGACACCTGGATGAAGTGGACCCCATGACGGGCTTGGCTCGGTTGAGGACATACATTTCATGGCCTTGGTCGTCACGGTACTCTTCCAGCTGAGCAAAGGTGGTGGGTCCGTCAGAGTAGTCGTTCACATAAAGGATGCTCTCTTCCTTGCTGGTACAGTAGGAGCCTCCTTCCTCTTTCCGGTATTGCTGGTGACGAGTGTAGATCATAATCAGGAGGAGAACAGCAGTGAGAGCCAGCAAGGAGATGCCAACCGCAATGGCGGTTTGTGTGGCAGGGCCCAGAGCGCTGAAATCCATGCTGTCCTGCTCATACAGCGGCTCCTGGCTCACATCCAGAACCTCTGGCTGATAGAAGGAGTTAGACGAAGACGAAACGAAGGAGTGCGTGTTCAAACGAGGCCAGAATTGGGATGAATATGAAGAAGAGGACATATTGACAGCCAGGTGAAAGGTAACTCTGGCCACGCCACCGGGGTTCCAGGCCTCACACTCATAGCGTCCAGCGTGCGCTACAGTCACATTGCTGAGAAACAGCATGCCGCTGCCCATGTCTGGGTCAAAGCTGTCCCTCTCGCCGCCTTCCTCAGTTCCACGCACAAGTCCGTGGATCCCACCAACACCTCCCACCTTGATCCCTCCACTGCTGGGCAGGGCCGTTACCACACCACCAGCCCCAGGCCTGAAGAGCTCACCGTTGGGTCCCAGCTCTTGCACTAGGCCTCGAGGCGATAACTGGGCCTTGCCGTGGGAGGCTTTCTTCCAGGTCACCTGAGGCTGAGGGTATCCCGAGGCCTGGCAGGACACTCTAAGACTCTCCCCTAGCCGCACAGTCAGGTGACTGGGCTCGAGCTGAACCACAGGCGGAATGCAGACCAGGCTGTTGGGGGCTACCTCTACAAGGCTGAGGTGGGAAAGGCGGGGCGGTTCTGAGCACATCAGCCGACGCTGTTCGGCAGAGCTCAACAGGCGCTGGCCATCTTCACTGATCCAGGTTCTTAGCCATCCAAGAGCACAATCACACCGCCACGGATTCTCTGAAGGAGAGGAACAAGGGTCAAACAAGGGAACCATGTTAAACTAAGCATGTTTTGTTTATGTTCTATTTTGGCACCCACTGCACAACTAATTGTCCTTGATGGGAGGTGCCTTTTTCATAGGCTATTTTTTTTCAGTTTATTCCTTCAAATTATGTCTTGGAGGATTTTTTTCTCATTAAAAGTCTACAGTTGGGTGAAACCCTTTGATATGTAAAATACGTGTAAGGGCACTTAATTTTCACTGACATGAGTCTGTTAGTTGTGGCTAGTTTAAAATTTCAGCGGCAGTGTGTGAATTTCAGTGCTCTGACAGAACATTCTCAGGCAATGTCAGTTCTTCTGAGTTGTTGAATGGAAGCATTAAATTCAATCTTGCAGCATTATGTCATATTACTGCAAGACATACTGTGTTCTAGGAATTCTGTCCTCGCTCTGCCTACCTGTGACACGGAGCACCTGCAGGCTGACAAGCGGTTTGAGGGACGAAGCTCCCAGGGTGCGGAGGTGATTTCTGCTGAGGTCCAGAAGGGCCAGAGATGACAAGCCAGACAGGGCTTGCTCCGCTAGCAGCTCTATGCTATTTTCCTGCAGGTGGAGTTCCTGCAGACGCTGCAGACAGCAAAAAGACACACAACAGGGAAGATGTGAGAGCTGTAAGCTAAAAAAGGAGGAATAGAAATGTCAAATGTAAAGCGGATGACTCAATTCTACCTGACTCAGTGTGTACTGTATCACTGTATGGCAGGGATTAATTAGACATGCTGTCATGAATTGGATTTACGGTCTGGATTCTATATAATCCAGAAAAAGGCATCTAATATTGATACTGCTTTGACTTTGCCAGCAAAAACTAAGCTTTTTGCACTTATTCAAAAGGATTAGGGTTAAGGTTTTTGGAGAACTTAACACAAAATGTGCATTAACCATCCAGTCACTCGTTCCTTCACCTCAGCTCACACAGACCAACCTGCAGTCCCCTGAAGGTGTGGTCCTGGACTCGAGTGATCTGGTTGCCGGCGAGGTAGAGGATCCGGAGGTGCTCCAGACCCCGAAACATGTCGGGGGTGACCAGGTGGATGAGGTTACCATTGAGGGCGAGCTCCAGCAGCTGGCCCTGGCTGAGAAATGCCCCAGGCTCCAAGGCTGAGATACTGTTGTTCTGGAGATACAAGTAATGGAGGCTGCCCAGACGAGTCAGGTCCTGAAGACGGATCTGCACTATAGCGTTGTCCTGGAGGAAGATGGTCTATACAGGAGACAAGACAGGAGGAATTAAATTAGTACAGCCATCACAAATTGATTGCATTAGGGAAACAGAGGAAGGGACGTGATGTTTGGATTGATGTTTGTTTTGAACAAGAAAGTGAGCGTGGCCTGTTACTGTGCTGTGCTCAGTGGGTAGAAAAATGTATTAACCATGAGGAGCGATTACATTAGAAACAGGGCCACCTTTAAACCTATCTCACAGGGCTGTGCAGAGCTTTGGATATATGTTAATGTAGGCAATACAAACAATTTGGAACAAGCAAGTTCAGGATCATGATAATAATGACGCCGACAATGTGGGCTGTGTAGTATTTTTCCTCTTTCGTGGTTCAGTTTTCTAGGCAAATGCTGCAGAAATCACAGCCCTTGTCAGCAAACATCTTGGAGCAAAAAATGTTTGAGTGATTGGAGCTACTTGAGAAGTGCTTTCTCTGTTGGATCCACAATGCACAGCTCTCTGCTTGATTGGTAATGTGCATTCATTGGCAGTGTTTTCAAAGAAGCAAACACGGGCCATGAGGTAAAGTATGATTGACGAGATAGACCTGCTGATTGAGGTTAATGGACCAATTTATGAGGGACATGCTTTGCATTAATATTCATAGGCTGCAGTAATGTTGGGGGGCCTGAACCCGAGAGGAAAAGACGGTGTAATGTTAAACATCTCCTCAACAGATGATCAGAGGGTGTACGAGAGTCACTTTCAGAGCAAGAATGAATAATTACACAGCCAACAGCACAGCTCCTCCCTTAGGCTTACATCAAAGAGGGTCACAGCGAATTGATTAACCACAATCATCTCAGGGTAATAAGAATGGATCAGGGAGGAAGTCAACTGATACAAAACCACTGCAGCAGGAGGAAGGGGCAGGGGTCAGCTGCAATTCACTTGGCAGCTAGTGCCCTAACTTATTGACGATTGGCCAACTGACCTCTGTGACAGAAGGGACACCCTGTGGGATTTCTTTGATCCCAAGAGATCCGCACTCCACTGTGAGGCTGTAGCAGCGACAGCCGGAGGGGCATCCCACAGACGGTTGAGGGACGAGGGCCAGCGTGATCAGGATGAGTCTGGAGAACCGCAAGAGGGCCATTGTAGTTTGTACGGTAGACCTCCGGAGACAAAACCTGAGGAGAAAAGGCAGAGGAGGAGATGAAAAGTAAGCATCAATCACTCACCTCAGTTACAACAACTAACCTTTTTCCTTCACAGTAATGTATTTCCTCCTCAAAGCAAAGATTGACACTAGCTGCAGATATGTTGTATATGCAGATAACTGGGAAATGGCAAGGGAGGATTGGTTAAAAAAAGGACAGCAACATAAGAGTATCTCCTCATCCCCGTCTGTTTTCCATTCAGCTGTGTCTATTCAGTGGAATTGCAGCAGCTTCTATTATGGGCTTCAATTAATTAAAGATGTGATAAAAGATGTGCAGGTTGCCTGAAGGACCTCTCTCTTGTCTTTTTAATGCATGCGCAAACACACACACTCTCCCTCTATTTCTGTCTCTCTCTTTGTCTTACAAAGGCGCACACACGTGCAAATGTACTGCGAAGAGACAGAGGCTCTGTTTTGACCCCTGTAATCTCAGAAACCACATTTACCTCCTCAAAGCAAATCTCAAGTGGTAACCAGCTCTAATCCTCTAATCAAAAACATCAGCATTGGCTGCTTGCTACACCTTACAGCAATATCTTCCTTTGATATAAACCCATCACTGAACTACTCATCCATGCACTTTTTTTTATTTCTACACAGCCTGGAAGGGATTTATTGTTCCGCTCGACCGTTCACATCAACACGGCCCCCGACTCGCTGGCCAATACCATGTAGCGCCACAGTGTTCACAATAGTTCATCGGCAGCAGATCTCATGAAGATACCGCAGGGCTGGAGATATAATACATGTTGAAATGTCACACTGAGCCCGTCATTCTGCTCCAGTGACAGCAGGTAGATTTATTGCGCTTTGCTGAGCCGCCTGTGTCGTTCTAGAGAATCTCCATCCAGTAGGGAAGCAGGCATCTCATTGATCCAATCTAAAGTCTCCCATTGTTATAAAACATTCATGTGCACCCCAGTCATGTCTCCATATATCCCATTAGGCTTGTCTGACTTGTGAAATTTCTAGTTTGCTTAAGATTGCAGAATCACCCAGACAGATAATTGATAGCATTTACATCTCGCTCTGAATGATTTGGAGATCATCTAGTTTATTAATTATTAGAATGCACCCAGATCTCATTACAGCTCAGTGATGAAAGGGTCCTGTGCCTGAAATAAACTGTGACTGATAAATATTCAGTTTGCAGGGTGTTTGAACTGTTCTGTCAGATTGATATCAACTCTGTCTCATTTGTAGTGTCATAATCCAGACCAGTAATTTAATGCCTAAGTGCAAAAGCAATGGGATCACTATTTCAGTGGCTCAGAAGTCATTCTCAGTGCAGCCACGCTGCATTATTAAGCAAATGAGCAATGAACTGGGTTTTAATATTGCATGTTTGATTTAGAGTGCATTTATGAGGATATCCAGCCAGATTAATACAATGTGACCTACATAAACTGTTCAATCGTCTTCTCTCAGCAAAAACAGAGAGACACTTATTAACAAGAGCATGCCATTTCCTCTCTAGAACTCTCCAAACAAGCGTGGAGAGAAATTATGTATTTCTATTGTTGGGAGGAGAAAGCACAAAAATTGAATTTTGAATAAGGCCTTGGTCTGTCATTGAGCTTTTGTTACTTTCACAGTGAGATGACTTTTAAATAGCTTTGGCTTACTTGAAAAGTGTCAGAAGGGAGCCAGAGAGGAAGACACTCGCCTGCCCTCATCTAAGAATACACACACACAGAACAGGATGCATGGCCTGATATTTGTTGTTAGAATATGAGCCCAACATCAATGTGAATGACACCCTGCCAGGTAGAGAAAATAGCTCATGCATTTTTCTGCATTTCACTGTTTTTCTTTTTTTTTTTCCAAAAAAAAAAAAAAAACCTGAGCAGAAATTGTGCCACGCATTCAGTGTTAAGGCAAGTGTGATGAGATGCAGAGACTAGGACAACCCATAGAGTTATCAGGTTTTTCAAATAGAAGGAAGGCGGGGACAAAAATAAAACAACAGTCGGGCAGAGGTTTCTTTAAATAATGCTGCTGACTGCAACTTGTCCTGCAGTATACTGTATGCTCTGCTGTTTCAGAATAAGCAAACCCTCACTGTGCTTGACTCTCGTCTTTTGTCATGCTGATGTGGGATTTCAGTGGTAAGAGGTCAATTTGTTCATTTCAGTCTCAGTAATCCTCTGTGGAACACGCATAATCTGCACAATCAGATGCTTGTTAACTAAGCTGCTCTCGGCAGTGTCGATGTTTTCATACAGGGGGGGCTGCTTTGTTTGGCATTAAAAAACGAGGTCAGCAATATATCTCTATTGACTGCGTGAAAATGTGTAAATAGGATGATTAGAGCCTAATGTTGTTTACACAGATCAGAGTGTTAAAGGAGAGCGGCTGCAGAGACCTGCCAGGGCAGATGTCAGTCAACAAATGCCAAAGGAAATCTAATAAACTGCACATCGCACAAAGCCTGTTCAGCATTCAGTGTCTGCATCTACCTCCAAACATGCATTCACACACACACATCTCTGCAAACATTATTTTGCACTGGAGTCCGGAGCGGCTTGGAGTCTGTTTATTCGGGCATTTCAGAAATTAAAATTGTCTCTTTATTCTTGACATAGTGCTTTGTTTTCACACCCCAAACAAATCATCCACTGCCGAACAATCACAGTCTGGCTGGCCAAACACTCACAGCACAGAAAAATTCACCGCACAGCGCAATCGTGAATTTTCTCTTATTTTTGCCAAGGAGGGTAGGTGTTGGTGTGTCGGAGGTGCAGCAGACAGCCAGAGCGCTGCAGGCAGAAGCAAAGTTCACATCCCTGTGCTGCCACCGGTGCAGGTTGGCCTCATCCGTTGTTATGGTAACTCTTGTGATGAGGGAAGGTCTGCTTGCGGGGCCCGAAGGCCAAGCACAGTTCCTGTGAGCCGGTGTTAGGCAAACAACTCCACAGAAATAGAAGCTGTCATTTCCTGGGGAAAATTGCTCACAGGAACTTGAGCTATGTGATGACCCAGAGCTAAATCGTAAATTCCCTTTTAGTCCGACTGTCTCTCTCTCTTTCTTCTCACTGAACTTTTTTCCTCTCCTCCTCTTTCTCCCTTTTTACTCTTCTGCTTCCTTCACTGTTTCTCTGAAAGCCTCCATCATTTTCCCTCTCCCCCGTCTCTGACCTCTTTCTTTTCTCATCTCTCGTCCTTCTGCTCTGACTGACAGGTGCTAAATCATTTGTCTCAGAGCATCCTTTTGTCCACAACTAGACTGAGGCCACTGGAGAACACTGTGGCACTAACCCCAAGAGTAACACACACTTTGATAGAGTCTCGACCACGCCAGCACACACATACACACATGGCGAAGACCAGCACAAGCAGTAGCCACTCAAATATTCAGGGACAAAATGCCTGACTGGGTGGTGACATTCACACACACACACACACACACACACACACACACACACACACACACACACACACACACACACACACACACACACACACACACACACACACAGGTGCTTATGCACTAGCACATCCTGCCTACAACCAGCAGCAGCCATCACTATTCAATATTGTAGATGTATTGGTGAGCAAGCTGGGGACATTAGGTAACACATATTAAATACAAAATAAAGCCTGTTGTCAGCATACTGATTTCTTTATTTTCCACTACTACTCTGTCCAGCTGGCCCGTGAGCTATTGATTTTCACCATGAAAGATGTAAAGAAGCTATTTGAAGTGGGGTTGATTTGGCTTGTATTTGAAGTCCAAAGAAGAGGAACAAAGTAAATGAATGCATGTTGCTTATTGCTGGGATACTTTGTGTGTGTCTGTATGTATGTGTGTAAAGTGTGTGTGTGTGTGTGGCCCAGTACAAATAGTCAAGCAGAATCAAACCTGAGCAGCAGCAGCAGCAGCAGCATCATTACTTCCCAGGAGTACTATCCAAACCTCCTCCATCTCCCATTTCACAAACCGATAAATCTAGTTTTTAAGAGTTCACAGACAACCACAGAGAATGTTGGTGTTATGTATTGTTGGCAGAAAAGCTCAAAGATTATTGATATAAACTACGAAGCCTCAACAAAACCTGAAACTCAGATTATGCTTCAGGCCAGAAGCAGTAATCATATTACACTTACACAGCGAACAGCAGTGGCACCACACTGAATTCAACCATGAGTCTAGATATATGAAAATTCAATAATATATATTCTCACCAGTTTCAACAGCAAGAAAATGGAATTTTTAACTAACTTGAGTTGAATGATAATTGAGAACTGTAAGTGTACAGCATCTACAATCAATATCCATTTTCCACACAAGATTTACTTTTACTGTATGTACCACGTCCAGGGAAGTTGACAACACATCATCGCTCAAAGCTTACAAAGAGATTGCTACCTTGTGACGCTTCCATATTCTGTGTCTTTCTAACTTTTTTATTCAGATGACTAAATAGCTGTGTAAAATGAATGACTTCAAAACAGCTTATATTATGCAAAGGAAAAACATATTGATTTTGGAGATAACAGAATACACATACAAGTATCACAAAGAAACTACTTTGAATGAGATGTAACTTTATAAAAAAGTGACTCCACTTGGGAAATTGTTACAGATGCTCAAATACAAAGAGAGACACAAAACAGCTCAGGTCTCATGCACCTAATTGGGTTTTTAACAATTGCAAATTTATCACTTAATCTAGCTCATAGCTTGTTAACAATGGATAATCTCAAACTATTTTGTTCATCTTATAAGAACCTTTTATAAATGATTATGTTACTAATTAATAGCTCTATTAAATGTTGATGAATCATTTAATAAGGTCATAGATCAGTTAAGCTATCACTGAAAACAACATTTGGGCTGCAAGGTTGTAAATGACTGAATGGTGATACTTATAACGGGTAATACCTGTATGATGAATCGTTTATCAACATTATGTGTTTTAAGCATTATTACCAAATGGAAAGGATAAACATAAGCCTGGTGAATTTTCCAACTGGTAACAGATACGTGTTTTCAATAATAGTTTATGTCTGATTATCTGATTGCTAAGGATTATTACATGACTTAACAAATAATAAAGCCAATAGTTACAACTAAAACCCGAGATGCTGTATTTTGAGCCCAATACCAATATGAATATGTGGAGTTTAAAAGTTGTTATACTGATATATCAGCCAATATTTTTTTTTATTACAATTTTTAAACATGAACACATGACAAACAGAGTCAATCTTGATGTGGGCCCAAGGTACATACTGACTGAGACATGTTACAGTTAACAAATAAACTTGTCAGAGCTCTCTGGTGGCCAGTCTGTTGGTGACAAATGGTGACACTGTTTCAAATCAGGTCAACCCACTTTGGCATTTCCTCTGAATGTCTTGTTACTTATTGGCCAACATAGACATGAAACCAGTATATATGCAATAAGTAGATTTATATTTGCCTGACTGGATTTATCAGTCTAGCCTGGTTACAAACTGATATACCATCATAAAAAGTAGTACCAACATTTTAACCTCGATTATCAGTGAATTTTGAGGTTAATACTGATATTGATACTTGAGAGTTGACAACAATCATATAGTAATAACAGTCAGCTAATATAATTTTTTCACACATTCTGTAAGATAAAGAACATACTACTGGGCAGATAATTCTACAGTTGAAACATTGTTACCAACTTGTCACTACTGTCTTCAGGACAAACTATAGAATGGTGATATTGTTACAAAACATAGTTTTGGCATCTTTGTATTTAACTTCCTGTCATTTCTCAGCTGACATATATGCTAACACAGTATCTACAATGTGGTAATATTGGTTGATATGTGATCCCAGCCAAGTTGCCCATCAGTCAGGCTCTACCAAAATAAAGAGTAATCCTCTCTACATTATTACCAGCCTTTGTAACTACATCTATGAAATAAATTGTCACTTCAGGAATGTGCATATTCATGAGATAGGAGGACTTGATAATTTCTTTTCATCTCTCGTCGTTAGATATGAATCCTAATGGAGGGTCATTAAAGAAGCTTAGCTTAGTATATAGACTGAAACAGGGAAACAGCGCCTGGCCTCTGTCCAAAGGCACTAGGAATCTGCTTCACAGCACCTCTACCAGTCACTAATTAAGTTACCAATTAAGCAGTGACATCCTGGAGCTCTGTATCAGTGTGAGTTTTCAAGGCAACCAGTGGAGACTGCAGACAGTGAAAGTGACTATTACCTTGACAGGTAATAAACAGGCATTATGTTGTATGCTAAGCCAACCTATATGCGCGGGGATCACTGGAAAGAAAGCAAGTGTATTTTCCAAATGTCAGGCTTTAAAGTTTATCATTATTACCTTTTCGATAATCAATAACAGTGAAAGAAATACTGGCAACTACTATGTGCTTCTGTGTCTTTTGTCACTCAGGTACTTAGGTAAACACGCCAGCAGCAGTTTCAGCATAAATTGTGCCACCCTTGAAACATAACTGTCAGTGTTTCCTGCCTCATTTCAAATAAATCTGTGTCAACACTGCTCTGTCTGACACTTCCTCCTTTTGCCACTGTAAGCACCTCTTTCAAATGCCCATTTTCCGAACCCTCGCTGTCTCTCTTCACAGAGACACGCACATGCACACTAACCATTCTAATTGTCAAGTGTTGATGCAATCGATCATGGCAATTTAATTATGTATCATCTGACAGCTGCAGAATTTATGAGTCAGTGGATTATGCCAGAGCAGAAGGAGTGGTTTGATTTTTATATTTCTTTAGAACCATTTTCATCAATCTAGTTGCAACCCACTTCTCTTTGCCCATTCTTATGTGTCACTGATTGGGGGAATGGGAGAGGGTACTAATGAGGGAAGCAAAAGTGGACGGACAGACACACACACACACACACACACACACACACACACAACAATTCCTTGTACACCTATCTCTGTGGGGACCCTTCTTTGACATAATGGATTCCCTAGCCCCTTACCCTAACCTCACAGCTAAATGGCTAACCCCAACCCCTACCCAAACACCAATTCTAACCCTAAACCCCAAACCAATTCTCAGCCCTCAGAGAGCTATTTAAACTAGGGTCCAGCTGGTTTTGGTTCACAACCAGTCAGGCCTCATACATGGGGCTCAGTTTTGTAGTCACACCAGAAACAAAGCCACACACCAATCACGGCTGACTGTTGCTCAGTGCAGTTTTGTTTCAGTGTAATGGATGGATAGATCAGACAGGTTGAAGATGGATGAAGGGCAGTCACATCCTCCCCTATTGAAAAGCAGAGCGATCCTTCCATTTTAAGAATTTATTTTGATAAGTATTCATATTGAATGGATTTGTATTTGATTCGTTTTTTCTTTGAGATGTTGCATTATTGTGTTTCAGATGATCCAGATGGAACTGAATCAGCTTCAAATATTACCTTTTTATGGCAGTTCAGTCGAGCAAAGGTATCGTCACCAAGAAGCAATAAAAATGTGTGGCAAAGTGTGTCTGTGGTTGTGTGTGTGTAGTTCAAAATGAAATGAAAACATACTGATAACGATTGCTTATCATCCCACTATATTGCATTTCAGTAATATTGGGTGTATTAGTGCCTGCAGTTGAGTCATTGAATCACAAATTATGCCATGGAGTGGCAATTTTAAGGACCAAAAGTGATGAATGCTTGATGGCTGTCAAATTACACTGGTACAGCCTGTATTGTGGTTATCTATGCAGTCTGGCATACAGATCGGAAATAATGAAACTGTAAAAATAACCCAGTTTTTTCTCTTCCCTTTTTTCATGCATTTATTTCAGCGATGTCATTCCTGTCTGCCCAGCTATTTTGTCAGCTAGCTTTTTTTGCAAAAGTGAGGGTGGGGGTTACATAAGCACCATACAAGAGAGATTTTCTAGTCATCATTGTTCTGGCAGACACCACCCAATGAAAAATTAAAGATATCTGCGGGTGTAAAAAGTCCACTTGTCTGCACGGATAGGTCCACACAAGACAGATGACCTCCCGGAGTTAAACAAACGAGGTCCATCCATGGGGCCTGTTTGGCTCCAACGGCCATGTGCAGAACAGCAATAACCAGAGTGACATGCATTAAGTCCAACATTAGCAACGAAACTGTGACACACACAAGAAGTAAGAATGAGAAAAATACAGTCTCCCCAGAAGACAGACAGTATGGGTTTCAGGAAAGTGACTTAAATCGATACCAGCATCTTCTTGGTATCTCCTCAGAAAGTTGCTGTAATATTCTTGCCAGATGCCCTGTAAAGTGTGCTGTGCTCAGCAGTGAATCTTATTATACCTAATTTTTTCCATCACAACAGTATTTCACTTAATGTTACCATGATTGAATACAGAGGCTCCGCAGAGGTATTGGCCTGTTTTCGAAACAGCTGAAGGTCAAGAGCTGCTCAGGGCTGTAGCACTGCACATGATGACACCCAAAGTCCTGATCACTGCTATCACCCTGTGTTATTAAACATTCCTTTTAATGGATCACCTCTTGAACTGTGTGTTAATGAGGAAACAACAAGACCATTTAACAACAACAGATACATGGTTTGTTACTGCATATTATGGGATGTAAACAGCAGACTCAGTTGCCACTTTACAGAAAAGGCCTCGCCAAACAGAGGAGACTAAAACAACAATCCTGCTGTAAACAACATCTGGGATGTTCAAATTTTGTTGATGCTGTTTAGAAAGGCACCGTAATCTCAACTTAGTTATTTCCACGTTTGGTAATTGCTGAATTGTATACTCACTATTTATTTTATACTCAGCCGAAGCCACTTTATTAGGTACACCCAATGAAGTCGAATAAACCAGCCCTGTCATAATATTTATCTTATACAAAGCTCATAGTGTTCAGTTTTGAGTGACACTGTTGGAAATGTGTAAATTCCCATTACACGTTCAATACTGAGGTCTTAGTGCTGGTGTTATACTGAGAGGTGGTTGTAATATTATTTTTTGTTTGCTTTTTAATTTACATACACACAAATAAAAAAAACATTAATACATAATAAAAGTAGACAAATAACATAGCATAACAGGTGCATTGGATTGCATGGCTGAGCAGGTGTACCTAATTAATTACACTTAAACAGATATGTACTGTATTTTTAAACTATTAACGTGAAATGATCACAATTGGGTAGTGTGCTAGTGGTGACAGACTACAAACGTGACTGTTAACATGAACTCTGTAGTTTCTGCTGTCGCTGAACTGTATTGTGTTGTGCTGATAGGTATTTATTGTTTATCCACCCCCATTCATGTCAATGAGGCAAGACAGAATATTGGAGTGATACTGTATTGGTAGTCTATGTAGTGTTTTGCATTTAGTTATTAGTTAATGTACACATCATATCATGAAATAATAACATTTAGGGGAAGTACTGTTTGGGATACATCAGTGGTCTTCAGTATTTGGTTTGGGTGCATTCACGCGTCAAAATAAAGACATTTCATTTCACTTTCATTTAATTTCTGGGATTATTCCGGTTACAGAACATCTTTTGTTTCACTCCCACTCTATAATCTCCTCCAGCACATCAGACAGTTTCATACTTCAGTATATATCAACAAAAACAGTCTTCCTGTGTGGGGGATTAAAATGCATAAAATGTCAAATGGGGTCGCTAACAAACAACCTTTGAGAACCTCTTGCGTTACTATCCCAAGCGCACACTGTCCCCCTTTTCCCCAACACACAACTGCGACTTACCGTTTCCACTGCGTGCACGGACTTGATCCTGGCAGCAGTCTCCTCACTTGCTCGGGCGACTTGAAAGACCAAAAAAAAAAAAAAAGAAAAAAAAAAAAAAAAAGAAAGATGACTCCCACTTCAAATCACTGCAGATAGACGAGCCAGAGCATTGTTTCCGTCCCTCCGCTCCGTTCGCTTTTTTCCCTCGCTCCTGACTGGGCAGCGGTTTAGAGTCCACACAGGCTGAGCTCGTCCATTGTAATTGGATGCTGGGAGCAGGAGGAAACTGCTCGCATCTGCCAAAGCTGGACGTCAGCGCTGATGATGGTCGATTTAGAGTCTTATCTCCCTCTTCTGATATTGTTACCGCGCTTTGATTTGCTTTTCCTTTTTTTCCTTGCCTTTTCCCTGACGCTATATTCCAACAGTGACCTACTCCTGTAATTATCCCTGCTTGAATTGATTCCCTCCCCCTTTCTCTCTCTCTCTCTCTCTCGATCTCTCTCTGTTCCTCCCTCTCTTTCTCTCACAGTAGAGAGAGGGAGGGGTGTCTTTATTCTTCTTTATTCACTTTCATAACATAAATTGGGTGGTCTCGTGGTTGCCTGGAACCGATGGTCGCAGTTAACTTTAAGTGTAATTTCCTCAGCTAAATGAACCAGGATTAAGCAGCGTCACTTTCATGTGAAACAACACATTTGCAGGGAAGCAGAGTGATTTCAGCACCACGGACAGCGGCCTTTTATTATGAAAGGTTACGGCCGTGTAAGATCCTCGACACTCTTCCACTGACAGACTGACGCTCGTTATGTTTCCTGCAGCGGCAACGGCGGGAGTAAAGTGTAAAGAACCGCGGAAGGGCTGAGTTGAAAAAGTGCCATTTCTGTCTGGCCAAGGGCAAGTGAATTCAAGCTGAACCGCGGCCCTTCAATATCCTGCAAAACCATATTGCTCAGTCATAGCGGGCGGCTACAGTTCATTACTGGTTGTGGGGGGAGAGGATGGATTTGAGCCGAGGCTACATTCTATTTTCCAGCGCGTTCAGGGCCCCTGTTGCTGATTGTTCAGCAATTGTAACATCGAAATGCTTTGTGAAATAGATTTTTTTGGTAGGGCCTCAGCTCCTTTAGTTGTCTGGAACAGTGGTTCCCAACTTTTTTTTCTCTTTTTTTTTGGGTCATAGTAACTCCTTACCTACCCGACTCTCGGCTGACTTTTCCAACTGTTCAGTCCTTTTAGCTAACTGTTGCAGGAATGAGTCTTAAAACCTGGAAGTTAGCATTTTAGCACTCCTGGTACCCTTGTCCCAAGTCAATGGGTTTTTTGTTAAATGTTAAATGTCTGAAATAAGGTCTGTGGTCAACACAAGCCCAAGACATTTTCATGTTTTATTCTGCACCAGAAAATACACCAGAAAATGCCCCAATTGTGATTTTTTTAGGCTTATCCTAAAAAAGGCGTTTGCTAACAAATGACACTACAGACATTGTCACCGTCATAAAAATACATTAGAAAACCAATCTACTCACCAGTCCATCTTTACAGTGTCGTTGTGTTGTCGTTGTCACTCACACTGTTGCAAACTATTACTAACTTTCTAAGAAGAAAGACTTTTGTAGAAGAGGCAGGTGCGCTAAATTAAATTAGGCTACAAGTTGACGCTTAGTGGTGGTGATGCTGATGGCATGCGACTGTGGTGTAGTTTGTTTATAGCCTAATATTAGCTTTCCTTTCATTTGTGAAGATTATCTTGCTGAACGAAACGTTTAAGTATCACAAACTTTTGTTGGTCAAAGAGCTAATTTTCTACAAAAATCTAAACGCCAATGAAAAACTCCCATTGGCTTTTTATCAAGGGAACCAGAGTGAGGCTAACTTCCGGGCTGGCCTACAAGAATACGTCATCCTTGCACCACTCTATTAGCTCTAAAAAGAGGGCTGATGGAAATCATTTGAGTTAAAGATCTGTCTCACTGGATGTAGTAGCAATTTTAATGACAGTGATTCCCTCCCCATGTGTTAGTGTTCCACCAAAACACTATTTTGCAGTAGCGTCTTCACTGTGTCCTGGGTTTGGCGCCACCTAAGATGACTGTGATTGGTTTGAAGAAATACAAACAAGCCAGAGAGTTTTTCTCCCATAGAGATACACTGACAGATAAACAGTTAGCTTATCTTATCTTTGAGCTAACTCTTTTAGGACTGCCACAACCTGTCCATTATAACTATTTGAACCATTTCCATTACCTTTTACCAACCATTCCTGCCATTTATCCATTACTTTCAGCTAGTAATTCAAATAGTTCATCCAATACTTTTAGCAGTGTAACTGTTTAGACCTCTGCTCATTGCTAACTAGTTTTTATACACCCTTAACTACAAAGGCTAACTACTGTTCAGGTGTTACAGCTGACTCAACATGTGGATATAAAAAAAAAAATCAAAATGTAAATTTTCAAATTTGTTGAGCAAGTCTATTGCAATGTACCCCCTGAGGTACAAGTAGCCAAAACCTGGTTGGGAATCATAGAGGTAACGCGCATGCGCTCCCTTTGATGATGACTTAATCACTCACTAATCACACATGGTGGTTAAAACCGCGCTGACCCACATTTAGCATCTCTTGATTAACGACTGCGTGAATGTCTGTGTGTGTTCAAGCACACGCGTGAACGCGCATGTGTGTGCACACTGATGCATAGCTACACGTGAAAAGGTTCCCATGCTTGAGCTGCTACGTTAGTTTGTGTGTAATTGTGTGCCTTTGTGATGCTGAGTGAGCTGCAGTGTGTGCGTGTTTGAGCCTGGATTTTAATGATCTCCTCCTACTCCCTCTGGGCCACCATGAGCCTATTTCGACCCACATCAGGACAATTAACATCACACTCAAATGTCTGTAAGAGCAGGGGGCTCCTTTCACCATCTTTCCTCTCATCCTTCTGCCCTTAACTTTCCCTTTTTGGCTCACAGGAGGAGCAACAAATGTAAAATTACAATGCACAGGCTATTTGTATGCATGCAAAGTCTCTTCCACATTTTATTTGCACATAAATTGGTCCATAAACTTTGCTAACAAGTTGTGTTTTCCAGCCATAAAAAGAAAAACCACCTTATTAAACAGCCTTAGTATGAGACAGTTGGGCTTATAATGACATGGTTGCCAGTTTGAATCCCCAGATCTGCAGGGAATTCAGTCCTCTACACCCACTCACCACACTATCCAACTGTCTAAGTACACTTGAACTAATCACAGTTTCATTAGTGCTGCTCTGTGACCAACCTTAGAAGACAGAGGTTCTCTGGGCTGTTTCCAGGTGTGTGTGTGCCTGTGAGAGTGTGTGAGTAAAAACCCTTCATCCCTTTGCAGCTACTCCCACAGGGATTGGCTGTAATTAGGAATGTTCTCTTTCTCAACTTGCCTTGTAAATGAAAACACCTCTATATCAAAGAGGTAACACATTTGCTATAGAACTGCTGTGGAGGCTTTTCCACCTCTAATATTGAAATGATGTGCCTTTGTTGCCATTTGGTCTTTTTTATTGTCTAGGAACTTCAAGTAGAAAAACAAGAATGTAATTTTCTTGAACAACAACATGTGAAAGAAACCTGAATGAAGAGGCACAAAGTGACAAAGAAGTAACACAAGCTCCTTGTCATTGTGAGAAATATAATTATGACTGACTCATTCTTTGTCTCTTTGTTACCAAAATTGACAGTTTTGAGCTATTTTCAAAATGGCATTCAGAGGTAAACTTTGACGACTTGATTCACAGTTAGGCAGACAGATGGAGATGGAGCGCGACAGACTAAACCAAATTACCAACAGGGCAGGATAATTTCCATTTACATATTTTACGGAGCAATATAAATGAGTGCAATTTCCATATAAATGTGAGAAAAAACCCCAGGTAGGAAATCTGCTTTTTGTTTGTGATGCGGTCTACATGGGTTAGAATCAATAACATGCACAGACAGATGCTGCGGAGATAACAGCAATTTAAAGCGAACCTGTTCACTCCACACACACACACACACACACACATGCACACACACCGTGTAATGAGATGATCTCCCAATGAAAAGCATGCAGGACATGAAAGCTTTACAAATGGCCAGCAAAACAACAGCTGTAATGCGACAGGCAGACATTTGTTCCACTAATCGCTGAGGGGATTGTCAAATACAGCCGAATGGAGGCTAAGAGAGTCTTATGTTATAAGGCCCTGCTACCATGATTCTGCAACACACACACACACACACACACACTGTTGTCCATCATCCCTCACCATGGCCCTCACACCTTGACAGCTGTCAGTGATTCTGACATGTGAGATCACAGAATAAAGGGATTATACTGATCTGTGTAGAAAAGGCATGTTCACAGCAGATATTTCAGGGGGTGCACACATCTAGTAAACAACGGGGTTATACAAGAACACTTGCAGATTAAAGGGTTAGGTTTACTTAAATGAGAAAAATATATATTTTTCTCATTTGTCACAGTGGTACATAACCGTGAGTATATTTTTGGTTTTGTGTGCCAATTACATTTGTTATATTTGTGGTGCTCATGGCAATAGGAAATTATGTTTAAATAATTCAAAGGTAACATGTCTTTCCAGAAATTATGTCCTGGTTGAATTGGGTAATTCGTTGACCTCATTGTCAGCAGCTTTCAGTGGAACATAAAATAAAATGTGAAAACTGTTGACAGCATGTTCTGTGGATCCAGGCAACACTGGAAAATGATGTTGCTGATTGTTGTTTATTTATTTCATTTCATATGTAATGTGAAAAGGGGTTGGTCAGACTGAGAACCATAGACTGTATATACAGTGATCCTACAGATAATTACAATTTAGAGGATGATTAACATTCAATAACCGATTTTCCTCTGTACAATTTTTTGGCCACTGGGGGCAGCCGAAACAAGTTGAAAACTCAACATTGACATGTTATCACCTTTTGAATTGATATGACAAACTTATTAGCAAACAATTGCTTATTTACAAATCAGTTACAGAGCAACGTTATCATTCATTTGATATTTGTTCTTGCCACCTGATGATTGTGAGTCCAGTATTCACTCTCTTTTAGCTCTGTTTTTAGCCCCTACCAACTCCTGAGGGAATTATTTGACTCTTTAACTGCTAAATGCTCCACTGTCTTTGCCAGCTAGCCACTGACTGTGTCTGCCGTTTGCCAGTTGTCACAATACAGCTGCCTGCTAGTAGCCACTTTATGCTTTAAGGTTCATGAAAGGTCATGGTTATAACAAATGAACTATGTTCAAGATATGGTTCAAGTTAAGAGATTAAAATACTTGCTTGAGGTTATGGTATTGTTAGGAATAGGCACCTATAAAGTTTGGTTAAGGGGAGAGTATGGTTATGGCTGGGCAACTAAAACTTTATTTGGGTAAGGTGGATAATATCATTGTTACAATTAATAAAAAGGGAAATGTTTATTGCAGGTCTGTAATGGGACATAAACAAACAATCCGTCTTACTACTTTAAAATACAGTAGGCAGTGCACATTAGCCGTATTAACTGTACTAATTATATGTCACAATTAGTTAATTTAGCCTTTTTAGCTTGCTTGTTTAAATGTTACTTAAAAGTATTTTTTCAATGCTGTGAGCACCACAGAGGCAGATATCTCAGAACCTTGACAAATAAAACTAGAATGATCTCAAAGGCTAGAAATCACCAGGGGTAAGTGAGAAAATATGTTTTGCTTTTGTGATGTGGTGAACTGATCTGAACTGAACTGAACTTTAATAGTGTGTCTGTGCTTTACATCCTCTATCCGGACACATTAATAGACAAAAAGTGAACCCCCACCAAACAGATAACAAGGTGCTAACCGTCAGGGCAGAGGTGTCTCCCTCTCCCTGCTTATCCCCTGATACCTTTTCATCTGTGATTTCTCAGGAAGTCCATTACTATTGCAGACGAGTATCGTGCTTCTGCACCACAATCAATACTCTTCCATTAAGGTGATGAACGGTCTGTTTCCCCAGCCTTCTGCAGTCAAGACAAATTCTCAGGGCCCACTGATCCAAATCAGTCAATGTGGGCATGACAGCACTACACCCAGGCTATGTGAAGGGTAAAGAGAGTGACTGACTGGGGAAGTTGGACCAACTCCTCTATCCCTACAACTGGATGTCTCCTGTGGAATGTATGCTGTCCTTTACCTCAGCAGCAGTCAACTCAAACACTGACATTTGTTTCTCAAATGTAGAGCAAGGAATGAATTTTTATCTATCAACTCTCTGAGGGTAAGTTCTTACCTTCAAGGTAATTTCAAATGCAATTTGAAAAGGTAAGCCTGGCAAATTAAGTTATTTAGTCTTATATTGAGTGTTTTCTTCCAATAAATTTGAAAAAAAAAAAAAAACAGCTAATAAGGTGACATCTCCTTTAACTTTTGTTAAACATAAATGCTGAAATCCGAAACAACACTTGACCTTTGAAATATACAGATATGAATATAAGAATGTGGTTGAAAAACTACTACTGCGTACTAATGTGATTTGTATTAGACAAAAGTATTTTTTCCCTCTCATTTCTCCAGGTGAAACAATACATTGTTTTGTTCAAAGGTTGGTAATTTCCATCCTGTTTTGACATCAGCGAGGTGATATGGTTAACTGACTTGGCACTTGTGGAAATTAAAAGCTAGTACAGTGCCAAAAGAGCACATTTCCCCACAGTCTTCTCACTAAACACTGGTATCATTGCTTACCAGCTGACAAAAACACTGCTCTTTAATTTATAAAGAAAATGCAAAGTCACCCTTCAGGAAACAGGAATTAGTGTACTAATTTTAAAGGAGATGGACATGTTGTGAAAGCCTTGGCAAAGGCAGCACTAGGTTAATTTAATAAAGTCAGTGTTGTTAGCTCGCTCTGGAAACTATTTCTCTTCAATTTAACAGCTGACATGTTCTACTATCTTTTGGAAATCTGAAGTGAGTTGCAGAATGGAAAAGCAATTACTGGGTGACTGACAGGCCTGCAGCTGAACATTTAGCTTAGCCAACAAAGCCAATTTTGCATAATGTTCAAACAAAGTTCAAATCTGTCTGTGAAATGAATGGTATGCGCATTGTGATAAGCGGCACTGATTGCTGTATTACGTCACTGAAATGCCATGATGTACTTGAATTTGTTTTCACAAATTACAAATGCATTTTCAGGTTAGCAACAAGGCAGGATACTGCTAAAAAGCTTATCACATAAAGAAAAGCAAAAATTTATCTCATGCCTCATTAAAAATCCCCTCCACCAATTTTACATGTCAATCAATTTGGAGTCATTCCTATGTTCCAATGGTTCTATGTTCCCTAGCTCTATATATCAAATTATAATAATTCAGGCAACCAATTTGTAATAGTAAGTGTGCTTTGCAAACTGGGAAGATAGAGTTTGAAAGACAGGAGTGTTTACCGTGTAGGCAGGGACAATATTGCAAAATAAAGCAAAAAGTGTGGCATCCAGGGGTGTTGAAGATTCACTCATATTAGTGACTAAAAGGGAGCTGCAAATAACTGTTATTTTAATTACTGATTAATCATTCAGTCTGTCAAATGCCAGGAAATATAACTGGACTACAGTGAGATGAGCTAGCATCGTGACAACATACTGAAGCAAAAACCCAAAGTTCTCTAAACTAAACAACCCTGTGGGTCATCTGCCCCTACCCTGATATGACCTGTAGGAGTGCACTAATAACAGGATAAAGGACATATTAAAGGATAAATAATAATTTCAATATCATTTCGAAACAGGAAACAAACAGGACAGGACGTGAACTTCTTTGCTCTCTATACTAAGTCATCTTACTTCCTCCTTTGCTACTGTCATAATTACCTCAGTTGCAAGAAGTTGTCAAACAATGAAATGTAACAATGGTTTTTTGTAACGTGCTTTCAGAGGTGAGGTTGTCTTTTTCAGGACAGTCTCACAAAAAGAGTGCTGTTAGCTTATTGCTTACAAAAGTATGCTAACAAGCTAACAGTGGCATGTTTAGCAAGTGCAAAGGTCACCATGTTTACCATCAGTTTCATGTGTTAATATTCAAATTCCTGGCTAATGGGAGTCTCAAGTATATAGCATCAGTGGCGAAAAGTCAGCAGATCACCAAAGTTGTTAGGATTCAACCTCAGGGCACCTAGGATATCTGTCCAAAATTGAATATTTCAGGCTGGACTAAAGGATCAACAAGCCGATCGACATTGCCACCATCATGGCTCAAAATGCCCATCACAAGTTCCCAGAGCCTAAGGTGACAACTTCAAATTGCTTTCTTTTGTCAGAACCAACAGTCCAAAACCCTAAAATAAAATACATTTACAGTGATATAAAACAGAGGAAAGAAGCACATCCTCACATTGGAAAAGCTATAAACAGAGAGTGTGTCACGCCTTTGTGCAATAAATATTATGATTAATCGACTATCAAAGGAGCTGGTTAATTTTCGATCAACTAATTGTTTAAGCATAATGTTACTATTTTTAACAGTAATTCTGTCTCTCACATGTTTTGCCTTCCCCTGAACTGAGCTTGAACCTATGATGATAAACTGTATTGTATGTTGTGATGTATACTGTATTTAAACCCGTACCTGGTTTGTACTGCTTTGCATTGAGCATGTCTACATCAGAATGGAGGATTCAGTGAAATAACTAATCTCTGCTCGGTGTCAGATGATATGAATAGCAATAACAGCTACTCTCACTTTCTCACCAGCCTAAATAATGAAAGTGTAGAGTCCTGGTGTCACACTGCTGATATGTCATATATTAAAGCTGACAAAAGTGGTGGACCAGCAGCCTGCTTGCTGTGACCCTGAGTGGTGGCTGTATTTCAGTTCTAGTAAGGAGAAAAGGTGGGTTCCCAGAACAAGAGTCACCTTTCAAACAAAATGCAACAATGGTCCCTCAAGCAGGAAAATTGCTTTCTGTCAAAAAAGGTGCCTCCAGTCTGGGAAATGTCCTTCAGCCACCCCTGATACACCGGCTGTACCACTCCACTGCCATGTCCCGAGGACAATATGGGCAGCATACAAGGATAATAATCAACAGTTACGCCTCCACACCTGTCATCTGTCTGTTACTGTCTGAAAAAATAATTCCTAATCTATTCTAAGGGGTGATTCTCTGTGTCATGCTGTTCCCTATCTTCCCCAAGCAGGACCCTTCTAGCTGATGAAATTGCACATGATAAGCAGAACTGATAGCAGACTCGCGTAAGTCGAAAAACAGCAAGCCAACAATGAGAATAACAAGTGCTGTGTACGTTCTATTAACGCTTAACAAGCCATTGACATATAACTGTATTCATTATGTAGCTTAATGCCATAACCTGCTGGCACCCATGATGGATGTTATGGCCCTGTAATAAAACGGCTTGGCTAGAGCAGACGTGCCTGTAAAATAGGCTGGTGGTCGTTACATCTGCAGGCATGCTGCCCTCTTCTGAGTCTTCTTCCAACTCTTCTGGCCTTTGTATCTGACATCATGTGCATAATAGTAACCCCAACCCCAACTTTTTACTTTGACAGCTAAGTCAAAACTAATTTTCTTTTTGGCAAGACAAATGTTCAGTGAGACAAATGTCATGTAGGGCTTTTGTGATATTGTATATAGGTAATATAGGACTAAGACTTTAATGTAGAAGTAATTATGTTTTGTTATTTAAATGTATAAATGTAAAAAGGTCTAAAAATAATGACAATATCAGTTTGTTTCCTCCAGCACTTTTGTATTGAGGGGTGCAATGAATGTTGCACTTTCTAGGAGCTATGAACAGGGCTTAGTCTTGTTGTGGGTGATCTATTTGTGTATTTAGAAGTCTCTAACTTATCCACCTTTGTCCACTGAGAACACAGAGTGTCTTACTAAATACCACACAAACACATTCATATACATTCATTGGACATTTTTCATGACACATGACACTTCTTGTTTGTAGCCATGTTTGAAGTTTGTAATGCTCTTCATGCCAGTGCTACCTTAACACCATACCATGGTAAACATATACCTTCATATAGAGTAGTTTTTATATTTACAGCCATGCTGCCCTCTACTGACTCCACATGGTCACTCCTTCAGTGCTTATAGATTTCATCTGTATCTCATCATGCAGTGGGGACAGTAAAAAGGAGGATTAGTAACAACACACCTGAGCATGCCTTTAGATGTATTTGATTTAGTTTCATGTGGTTTTGCATTCTTTTGTATTAAAATTAAGCTCACTGCTGCTATGACAAATTCCAATATGTTTGGTGAGAATTTGGGAACTTGGGAAAACAGAATCTTTTCATGCATCTTCCACCTTTTTGAATTCCTGAGAATGAATTTTAGCTACTTTAGCTACTGAGTCCTCAAAAAAGGTAATTGCTTATAATATTCAGTGTTTAAAAAAAAACCTATGTAATTGATTACTGCCTCTTTCAACTGTAAAGTGATAATTTCATTGGTTTTGGATCAAAACCAACAAAATGATTATTAAATCAGATATTGGGTTGTCATTGTCATTATTTGTTTTAACAATAATCATCTCTCTAACTCCACCTAGTGGGGGTAAACAGAAAGGTGCTGCTGCGGTGCTCCTCTGCAATGTCTTCTGTTTCCATCCATCCATTATCTATACTGCTTATCCGTTAAGGGTCTTGGGGGGGTTGGAGCCTATTCCAGCTGACACTGGGCGAGAGGCGGGGTACATCCTGTACAGATCGCAGGGCCAACACATATAGACAAACAATCATTCACACTCACATTCACACCTACGGGCAATTTACAGTCACCAATTAACCTGTATGTCTTTGGACTGTGGGAGGAAGCTGGAGTAACCAGAGAGAACCCACACAGGCACAGGGAGAATTTGAGATGTTCAAATTCCAAGCAGTGGCCTACAAAATATAGTCTACTAATTGAATTAATTACATTAAATTCATGATATGCCTTTTGGCTGTGTGCAATCATGAAATTATTGTAACACACTGTAGTCTGAATTTAGCATCGTGGACTGGTATTTCTCCTTGTTTGTTGTCCGTCATGTTGGCTATCACAGTGGTTTCTAACAAGTCAGGACCTCTCAAGTGGATCATGAGTTGTAGCAGTGTGTCTGAATAACAACATGATTAAAGAAGAGAGGAAAACATGGTCTTTGCTGCTTACATTTATATTATTTTTCCCCTGACTTTTCTCTAATGGTGTTTTGTAAAATATTGGATAGTTTTACCTTTTTTGGTTGCTAAAAATTGACCAAATATCTGTTCTCTCACCTTCCTCTTATACTCCATCTACTACACTTATTTGCGTCATGTCTCATGACATTTAAGTGACTGTACCTATATTATACTTCAACACCCTGATTGAAGGCTTTTAGCAGGAGTGTGTGGCTGTCACTCATTGCAATATTAAAAAGCTTTTTATTATACTCAACATTTGAGAACCTTGGATATTTTTCCACAGTGCTTCACTTTAAACTCAGACTGTGCAATTGTTGCTGAAAAATAGAAACTGGAGGCCACAGGTGGAAATTACATCTTAATGTCACAACTTCCCTTCAATTCCCTACAATTCTCTTCAGTCAGTGGCCTGTGGTTTTTCTTCCTTCAGAAGTTGTGTGGTGTCACTTTGAAGGCTGCCAGTGATGACAAGTTCAATCATGTAGACTCCATGCTTTATATTTGTCTTGGTTATGTGGTGTATATATAGCTTTTATTGTCAGTTTCCAAACTAACACTGTAAATATTAAATTGTCCATAGTATATGCGTGTAATATGAAGAATTAAGACATTGTTTAAACACTCACCATTTAAGTTTCTGAATGGCTGACAAAAGGAAAGCAGAAAACATTTTTTTAGGGCACATGTCAAATAGGCAATCTTTTTGACATATATAAAATCAAATACTAGGAATTATGCAATTCCAGTGGAATCAAGATATAAGGTTGTTAAAAACATCATGTCACACAACACAAGGACACTGCAGCACACTGATCTTTAAAATAGATTTTATTTACCATTTTGTAATTCAACAGTTTACGATATACAGCTGACAGGACTAAGACATTTCAATGGATTTTGGCCCTAAAGGTTGAAGAAGAAGAAGAACAGACATGGTTAGATAGATAGACAGATAGATATGATAGAAGGTACCAGAAGAACTGTGTTCTCATTTCTCACTTGTGCTTTTCTTCTCCACTCCTCCCATGAAACAATTTACATTGGCATAGCAACAACACAGCATTTTATCCACTGACACTTGGACAGTTTCTTTCAGCCAGACCACTGAAAAAGACATTTACTGTACTCTCTTTTTTTTTCCACAAAATGAAAATGTAAATTATTATTCTAATTTTACATATTTATTTTTCTTGTTGCTTATAAAAAAAACTAATGATTTCTTTAAAGTGCTGAAACATGAGATTATGCTTATATGAGCAGTAGTAAGAAATTCAAGAGGTAATGTTCTGTAATTTACAGAGAACCACAGAAAGAAGGTAAAATCACAGTTTTGTTTATTTTAATACAGTGGAGCAGATGTGCTGTGAATTTGTGCGCAAAAATGGTCCAAACCATGTAGTTGACAGTCTTCAACATCAGTGACTTTCTGTACAGCCACCTCAGTGTACAGCCATAGTAAACAATTTGAAGACATGGGTCAGTTATTAACTGAGCCATTCTCAGATGCTTCATTTAGCCTTCCTGGAGGGTCAAATAGGTCAGGCCTTATTCTTTTGAAGCTGGATACAGTAATCACTTTCACTTTACTCACTCACTTTTCCAATAAATCAGTTTAAAATAGTAATAGGACCCTTGCCTGATACATATATGTCATATAACGGGCTAAAATGTCAACATAAAACAATAATATGTACCAATATTATAGATCAGAGCTGCAAAAGAATGAAAAAGTGACTTGATGGGTCCTGATGTTGATTCAGTCTTGGCTGCACAATAATTTTGGTGTTTTGATTTCATTTTCTAATAACTAGACAGAGAAAGCCAAACTGTTCAGTGTAAGGGCCACAGAATATTCAAGATAAACCAGCCATGTATGACTGTTTGCACTGCATTGTGTTAAATACTTAGTTTATGTAATACTGTTCTCTTTAAAAGCATCATTATGTAGCTGCAGTCACTGTCTACACCAGAGCTCATAGTAAAAACGAACCATTCTTTTGTAGTTCAAGTTTCGATCCAAAGCTTTTTGTTTGGCAATGTTTTTAATATCAGCTGGCTTCATCTTGATTTTTCTATGAATATAACTTCAAGAACAAACAAAAAAGTAGTGTCATTGATCACAGATAAACAATGATTAAGATCTGAAGATAAAATATGTAGTATTCTTTCTCTTCTTTTAGTACAAAATGTTTTTTTCTTAAAAGATAGACTGTTGATTATTAGCAGAGTAGGACATGGCTAGTTCTGATAGATTAGAAGTACACTGACATCGATACTGATACTACACCTGCTCTACACGCAGGCTCAGCAGTAAGAGCTAATCCACTACACACAGAGTACACAATACACCTGACATTGTCTACATTACACTACAAGAAAAATGACAAATCAAAAACAAAATGAAACAATACCCACCCTCCCTAAACCCGCAAAAACACACAAACCCATCCCCTAAAATAAAAGCAAAGATAAACACATACGTACACACAGTCCGATTATATATTTTTTTACATTACTGTACAAACAGAGGAAGAGTTGTGGGGCCAGAGGAGATGAAGAGGGCTGGGATATATATAGAGAAATAGCATGGTAACGTGGCGGCTAAGCTTCAGTTACTACGGCATGACCACACAAGACAGGCAATCACAAACAGGAAACAGTCTGAGCTACAAGCTGTCCCAATATACACTGAGAATTATAAGTTCATGTTCACCTTTTTCAACAAATAAAACTTCATTTCAAGAGTGTAACTTGGAATTTAATGCCACTTTCAAAAGAAGCAACACAATATATTTAGATTAGAAGATGATGATAATGTATTGTTTCATAGAGCACCTGGTTTCACAGTAATATTAAAAATAAACACTATTATAAAATAGGTGATGTGTGGTGTGAATAGTTAGCAAATGAACCAAAACCAGACTGTCAAAAGAGAATTCTAACTACAGACCAAAGCTACAGTTCTCGATCTATGGGAAAAGCCACTGTATGTTTCTATAATCTGAAAACCTTCCTGTACAAAAGCCTGATAAAAACCTGGGTAGAGATGTGTGCTTGTTTCAGAATGCCCACTGTGCTTATCATTATCAACTTCATTATGTTTGTGGTTATGTGCAATGGCGTCTTTATCTTTGTAGGTTCCTTCTTTAATCCTCTCAGCCAGAGGAAATGTTGTGTCTCTTGGGCTTTTTGTACATAGTTCATATTTTCACCTCTTTTGTGCCTTTACTACCCTGAGTGTCAGCATCACCCCATCTTGTGGATTATTGGAGCAACTACATACACTGTAATGTTGAACAAAATTACCATCCACTTCAAAAAGACATGAATAGAGGTGGACAATAGTGGTGAAGGAAAAGAAAGAATGTGCAGATTATGCCTGAAGTTGTGCTTAAATACTGCAAAAAATGTTGAAATGCCTTGCAAGTATAAATTCTTAAAAGAATAGTTCACCATTTTGGGAAGTGTTTTTATCGCCAAGAGTTAGATAAGAAGCTCAATACCACTCTCATGCCTGTCTGCTAAATACAAAGCTGCAGTTAACAGCTGGTTAGCTTAGTTTAGCATAAAGACTAGAAACAGCTAGCCTGGCTCTGTCCAAAACCTAAAACTCACTAATTACGGTGCAATCAAAAAGTTCTGAGACTGTTCCTGTTGTGAGCAAACTGAGTGTGGCACGGTAATGTACGTGTAGCAGGTTGGAGCAATAACTTTGTGACCACTTGCAGGTGCACATTTGTGACTTCACCATGGAGCAGAGGCAGCATCATGTCATGGTTTGCACAGATCTAAGGTCAAATGGCCTTCATGTCAAGTATCACCGGAGATGAGAATTGGGTTTACAGTTATGACCCAGAGACTAAACAGCAGTCCTTGCACCAGAAGGGCCTGCAGTTTTCAAGACCAAAGAAGGCAATTCAAGGCATGCTCATTGTTTTTTTTGACATTCACGCAGTTATTAACCATGAATTTGTGCCCCAGGTTCAGACCGTCAACACCAAGCTCTACTGCACCATTCTGAGGGAAGATACTTGGCACAAATGACTTGAACTGAGGTGCACTGGCAACTGGGTGCTCCATCCTGACAAAATGGTTGCTCACAGAGGACTGAAAGTGTTTAATTATTCTGTATCAACACAGTTGCCACCAGATTTGGCCTCCTGCGACTTCCTCCTCTTCCCCAAAATTAAAACAGGGAGCATTCAAGACGTAGCAGTGTACTGCTGCACAAAGAGACTACTTTTGAGGGGGGTGGTGGCCAAAGTGAAGATATAACATGTTAACTGAGCTTTAGAGGTGGATTTTGTTACCTCTGGACAGAGCAAGGCAAAGATTTCTAATCTTTATGCTAAGCTAAACTAACCAGCAGCTGGCTCCAGCTACATATTTAGCATACAGACATGAGAGTGGAATCAATACTCTCATTAACTCTCAAGAACAATGCAAATAAGCAAATTCTTGCAAATGTTGGACTATTCCTTTAAGTCCCCTGACATATAAACATATGAATACAATATACAGTTATGTATATTATGTGAATATGTTCCATGCTCATACTGGTATTATAGCCCTCTAGTTATTCAAAAGCATCTCACTACCACCTGAGCAGGTGTCCAACAAAACATCTTAGGATGAAAATATAACGGAACACGTGGTGCAGATCAAATCTTCACACAGCTGTCTAGATGAGAAAAACAATTCATGTGTTTAATCTGTCTTTATACCATACCCCTCTGCCATCACTCTGGTACAATATTTTCCTGGATGCTTTCCAACCAGACACTCTGCATGCTAAAGAGACCCCTCTCTATCCTATCAGCCTCCCTCCAACTAAACAACAACAAATCAAGTCACAGATGAGGAATGGTAAAAATGGTTAATTATGATTCTGTAGTTTTTATTTTTTGTACAAAATAAACATATGCTGTCTTTATAATTATTTACTAAGTTACTTTACAATAATGAGAGGTAAAAAGGAGACTCCTACTGAGAAAACAGTACTATACAGCTACATTTAAAACTACATGATTCATTTAAGATCTTTATTCTATTTTCCTTCTGGAACCAAGCTGCATCAACTGCTCTGTCTCTCCATCATTAACAGCACAGCTTGGCTCAGAGCTTTAAAACAAGTGTCTGTAAATACATTAAAGGTTCCACTGACTGTAAGAGACTGACACCAGATCAGTCTCTGAGATATATATATCTATATATATATAGATAGATATATATATGTATATATGTTACCAAAAACATGCGACCTGCACCGGTAATAAGCTGGGTAACATGCCTGAATGGGGCAGATTGCTATGACCCACAGGAGACACACTCTCTGATGCACCTATGATGCTTTCACTGGCTACCTTCTAAAGCCCGGATCCTCCGTCCCAGACCACATCCCAAGATGCATTTCACTCAAAAAAGAATGCCTAGAAGACTTAAGAAGAGATGGCACTTCTATTTGGAGCTGCATCCACCTGTTTTGTGTGTATGTGTAGCCGTTTTTTTGACAGCGAGGTGGTTTTCAGTCACTATAATCTTAATGGGCCACCTTAGGCGAGGAACGACGTCACAAACCACAGAGTGTAACTTCACTAGGACCCTGAGAAATGGCCATGGGAACTCTTCTGTCAAAAACTGGGAACAACATGCTTTAGTGTGTGTGTGTGTGAGTGAATGCGGAGAGAGATACAGTACAGCTAAAGTTCACTGATGTTTCTCTGTTGAGTTCTCAAAGTTTAAGAAATAGGAAAAAAAGTTAAATGAGGAAATTTCTAACAGAAAACTGAAGGAAGAAGTTGCCATTTCAGGTGTTAAATATTTGTGCTCTGTAGAACTTATTTTGAGAGAAGAAGCAGCATAAAAAACAACAGGCTTAGTCTTAAGCTGAGATCAACTATGGTTGAGGTCACTGTGTGCTGTAAAATGTACACTAGTGTGAGTGTATGAGTGTGAATGAGTGTATCCGCCTTTTTTTACTGGCTGTGGAATTGAGACTATTTTTTCATCTTTCAGCATCATCAAACTGTAAATGGCCAGTACTGGCACAGTTCTCCCTCTTTCTCTATATTACAGCACCACAACAAGTCTCCAGCTGTCAAATCACTGCCGCTAGACAGTCGCCAATCCCAAACAGACCCAGCTAACACAATAAAGGAGAACAGTGTGTGTCTCTATGTTGCATGCACAAAACAACACATGCAGCTTCACAATCTACTGTACCTCTAACTGCATATGAAGATGACATATACAAGTCTTACAAAAAATGAAAGGAAAAACAAACTGCATTATTAAATTATGTTGAACAAATTAACAACTTGCGCACACACACACACACACACACACACACACACACACACACACAAAATAACATACACACAAATTTTTTGGATGATGACCCAATTTTTTCTTCCTTTCTTTTCTTTTTTTTTTTTATCTAGAGACAACACACAGATAGATAGAAGAGGTTAGGATAGATATAATAAGCCCTTACAATATGTAAAGGTCTCCAGCGAATGGGATCTTCCCCACAGAGGACTGTGGGAAAGTGGGGTGAGGATGGAGGAGAAGGGAGGAAAAAGGGAGGAAGAGAAGGAGGAGATGGTGGGGCGCGGGGGGTGGCTGCGTGCCCTGTAGCGCTGACAGAGCCGGGGTGCTGTTTATGCGCTGGGGTTGGGGGTGTTGTGTGTGTTGGTGGAGCCGTTGCTTCCCTGGATGGTGAGGCTGATCTCATCCTTCCTCTCCTTCTCCTTCTCCTTCTCCTTCTCCTCCTCCTCTGGCTCCTCCTTCAGCCTTCCTTCCTTGAGGTGGATTCAGCCATGTCTTCTCGGAGGAGGCCGCGGGGCGAGCGCCTGTCCGGTACTCCTGCAGGGCAGGGCTCCACTTTGATGTGATCAGATGCATACTTCAACCCTGGAGATAGAAAGAGAAAGAGGAACATGGTTCAGAGCAGCTTAGTTAGAGTTAAGGTATGAATACAATATTAAATATCAGCTTACTAACTCAGGGTGTAAATGCAGGCTCCAAAAACACTTTAAAATGTCAATAATTAAAACTGACTATTACTCGACATTTCAACCTCTTTCAACCTCAATCTCTTACTCCTCATATGTTAATCTACTACTTCAGCTTTTATATACAGTGACAGTTCATGTCAACAGGGCTTGAAATACCTGACCTGATTTTTTTTTTATTTTTCAGACGCTTGGCATCTAGACTACATTTCAGACAGTTCCAGCCTTTTTAGGTGTTGGACTGTTAGGTTGGTACTAAAAGAAGTTTCGTGTAAACTTGAGTTTTCTTTGTAGTACCTATTTTTCTACCTGATAATATTGTAATATTGGGATGGATGCACTTAGTTTGTGTTGAGGCCCTAAGGTAGAAGGACAGAGTAAGATTCTGTACTGTAGATGCTGCTCGTATTATTAGACAAATATGTTGCTCAGGAAATCATCAATTAAAGGACTGATAGTGGAATGAAATGAAGTCGTAGCAAGTAAGTAAATGACTGACTGTTTCAGATTGATGGTAGTTTGTTGGTACCTATGTCATAAACGCTTATAACAGGTTTACATTCAACAAAGTGTGATGCATGTATTTCAAAAGTGAGGATCAGAATAATTGTCTTCATGATAGAATGACCTGTAGCGGGCTATACCTCTAAAGGTGGCCTCGGGGACCTTGAGATCTTGTAGAGGGCGTGAGATGGCATGGTGACTATTAGAGTGGTTAGAGCCATGGTAAAGCCACAGCCAGAGACCAGCCGATACACGTAGTCATTGTAGGTGATAGGTTTGCACTGAATCACTGTGAAGATCAGGATGAACTATGTGACAGAAGAAAGATAGAGCGGAGGAGATCATTTAGAACAGGTGTTAAAAATATATATTTACATCCAGTGTATTTAGAGGAGAACTGAAAGTGAAGTAAAGTAATGGAAGGCATAAAAAGATAGTAAAAATCAATATGTGGTCCCCTAATTCTAGTTACAGTTAGTGCAAACAAACAGCAGTTGTTGCTTCTGTCGCTAAAAAGACTACTTGACCATTGATGTACAGGAACCCATACTGTACAGGTTAATCTAGCAGCACCAGACACCGCTTTTATTTAAAAGTTGCAGATACCTTAATTAAAACTTGATCAGCACAACAGCAATGAGTTTGTTCACAGTTCTAGCAGAGGCCCTGGAGAGCAGGGCATTAATCCAGTGAAACGAAAAGAGAACAAAAGTGCCTGAAATCTGGACCAGTAATCCACAACAATGTGGGAATTTTAATAACTACTGTTCAGCTAGATGAGCGTGAAGTCAGGGAGTGTGGAGGCGTCTAGTCTATAAGCACAAACAGAAAAAGAAAATCAGACATATGCACATATAGTAATGAGGTATAATATATAACTGGAAAATGAAAAATGAAAATGCCAAATATATATATTCTCTATGTATTTCACACAGTATATTTGTGTAGAGACAATAAATTTATGCAAACTTAAGTATCTGTTACTGTGTAAATTAGACCTGTCTCATGTGGTCATAAGAGAAAGGAAAATAAAACATAAACCTCATCTGTCATAGTAACCTCCCCTGTGTGAGCAGAGAGGTCACTAAATGTGCAGCTGAGTCTGTTCAGTGGTGCAGAAAGTCTCTGGTGGTTCAGACTGGACCAGAAACCAGACACTCATCTATAGGGAATGTCTGTTGTGTTTGTGTGTGTGTGTGTGTGTGTGTGTGTGTATGTGTATGTGTGTGTGTGAGCACTTTTGTATGATTGTCCGTATGTGAACTAGGTCAATGCAACCAGCTGACACTGTACAATATCAAAACTTTATCGTTGTGTGTGAGCTGCTGGTAAAGCTCAGCTCTCCTGTGCCTCCACGCTATCTTCAGCTGTTAGTGAACTAATGTATGGCCTACATATACTGAGTCCTTGTAAGGGATTGCAGGTCTCCTACATCCAAATATTTGCAGTGTAAACATATGAAGTGAAGTGTGGGAGATGCCAAGGAAAGGTCTGAGTCACTGAGTGAGGGGACCTTGACCAAATTGAACAAGATACAAAGTCCTTTAAAACACATTTTAGCCTATTTAATCCAGAGTTTTTAGGGATGCACTTGACTTCAGGGCAGAGAGACAACAAACCGACAGCAACAGAGCAGTTTGTTGTCATCATGTTCTTATGCCTTGAATACACAGCGAAAGCAACACGTCAGCAGCACAGCAGCAGCTGGATCCAGTGTAAGCACTCACAGACACATTTTGACAGCATTCACAGCCCAATAAACAATAAAACCCTTTCACAAAACTTGATGCCTACCAAGATGCTTTGGACTGAAGCTATGTACATAAAGCCTGAGCTGTTACAGGGCTGGTATAGGCAACTACACTGAGTATGCTTATATGGAATATGCTTGACCCACCTGCCTAATGATGTAAACTGTAGAGATTTTATATCACACAGAAATACATACCTCAAATTACAAATGTTCATGATCATATAACGATACGCGGTCAGACATCTAAATTGTGTGAATAGTACTAACTCTGAGACACACATTTTGTGCAGTCTTATGCATGTATGAATAAATCAAAGTCAAACCTACATTTACAAATAAATCGTTCAGCTGTTACATTTGGAAGTTATGTCACAGCTGCTGATGCTACAGTGACTCCCACTTTACAAAGTAGTTGATTGCCTTGGACAGTGCCACAGATGTTTCCTAGCAACCATTTCACAACTACCTCAGTCTTTAGAAGCTGAGCTATCCTTTATGTTTTAATGGAGCAAGCTTATTTAGTAAGTCAATAGTGTGAAATCAGAGAGTAGTTGTGGAGAACCAAGGATGTTACACACTAATTTAGTAATGGGCTTACAAATAACCAGAACAGGAGAGCTACACTATTGCTTGGAAGTTTACATTTCTCACTTTCATAGAGCATACAAGTTTCTGAGTCAGTTTTATTCAGTTGTAATTATGTAACTATAGTTATTGTGGACATACAGAACTCTTTCAGAATTCAATCATCAATCATCCACTCGCAGAACCTCTTCTTCAAGGCAAGAGTGTATAGGCAACTGGCAAACTTAGCATTGTTAGTCAAGCTGAGGAATAGCAATTAAAAACATGAATCCACTTACTTTGGAAACTGAGGCTCAATTGCTGCCTTCAAAACGTCAGTGAGCTTAACTTGAAATGGTGAGTTAAAATAGTGTGGAAGTGTTTGCTTTCTTGATAAGATTAAGCACATTTTCTTGAATGGATAATTAAATAAATCATGTTTAAGGTTTTTAATTAAATAAAGTTGTTTTCATTCAGAGAATAAAGTTTACAAAAGTGGTTATTAGCTAAACAACTTTGTTTGCTTTGAGTTGAAACAAAGCTTATCTTCAAATTGAGTTTACTCACATTTTTAAGGCAACTGAACTTACATTTTTAAGCTGAACTGTATGAAATATTTTTACTGCGTAAAAATACAAAAATTATTAAGAAAAAAACATTTTACATAAATTTACATAATCCTCAACAACAGTACAGCAGCTTGGATCCCAAAGGTCCAGTACACAAATCAACTGACTGATCTCCCCATCAGTCTACTCTCTACATGGCTGAAACTTAACCTCCATTTAATTCATGTTCACCTTATGTACTGTTTGTTTTTATATGCACTTCAAGTTCTTAAACTTTACTGCACTTATTTTATGTGGTGTACCATTGGCCAGCAATAATAAAGTCAATCAGTATCAACCCAAGAGAAATGAGCTAAGCTCTACAAAGGCATACCTCCTCCATTTCTGTAGCAGAGGTAGGGAAACCTCCAGACATTGCCCAGGCCCACAGCATAGCCCACGCTGGTGAGGACAAACTCAATCTGGTTGCCCCAGTTCCCTCTCCGGGAGTTTTCATCCTTCTTCACTGACTCGCCTGGAACTGCTCCATTCTGCAACAAAGACAGAGAGAGACAGAGGTGACTTCAGGTGGCAGGAAAACGAGTGTGTTTCTGAGATAGTGCTGCTGCAGCAACTGCACTCGGCAGGTTTAAACACACCTCTTTTACCAGTATAAGTCAGAAGTGGATGCTACGACAAAGAGAAGAGCTTCTTTAGGGGCCTTATTTGTTCTGTTTGGCTAAATCAGATCTTGTGTAGCAGCATTTTCACTCATGTTATGCAATGATGGTGAATAATACACATCTTTGGGGTGCATGTGGAGTTGAATTATTCATATGGCTTGCTCACACTTGCAGTTATTGAATACTCTGTACTACTATCTCCTCTACCCCAAAATCTAGCATAAGGTGGGCGCACTGGAGCAGACAGGATATAAAGTGAAATCAGCATCTTAAGAACAGCCCATAAGCATTTGGTCTTGTCGTCCTGATTTCCAGCCTCTCCTCTCCTCTCCTCCCTCCCTCATCACTCCATCTGCTGGCATCAGATGGTCCCTCTCTCCTGACCTCCTCCGTAACCTCAGCTGTGTCTGTCTGTCTGCCTGTCTGTGCGTGGGCACACATGAAGACACTCGTGCTCTTGCAGAAAAATAAGTAATGCTTATTTAGATCATTAGTACTGTCTTTTAGCAAAATGTGAAACAAAGGTACTTGTAGAGCATGATAAAGAGACAGCTTGATTTGCTGCTATCAGTCATAAACAAACTGAAATTATGTAATGATGTTGGTTATTTTACATAGATTTGCTTCCATTCTGGCAATCCATGGAGACATGGACTGAGTACCAGGGTCAGTACAAGGGAAATGTGAACTGTTGAGTTGTCTAATTAAAATGTCAGAGGATAGAATAAATGGAGTGGAATAAATAAGGTCTTTGTGAGCAAAACAGCTCTACTTAATTTGTGAGGGGGTGGATTTGCTGTATATCTACAATAATCATTTGTGTTGTAATGTTAATTTTATTACAAGTAAGCCCTTTAATAAAGTTTGAGGATAAATGGTCTGAAAAAGCCATTGAGGTTGGCAGATGAAAAATATTCAGGGAGGAAACAGATTGTGTGGACAGTGTGATTTGGATGAAGTGGAAATTCTCCTTTCTGCTGAACAAATGATGATGATTTAAGAGAATTAATTTGATATGAAATGACTTGATTTGATTTCTCCAGTACTGTACAGTAAATGGTGTTGCCAGTGGTTTAGGGATTTTGTGCAGATAATGAAGGTCTGAAGATTTGTTTGAAAATGTATATACAGCATTCTGGTTCTGGTTTATGTGAATCTATGCTGTTTTCTAAGCCCACGCAGGCTGGGCACAGTTGTATGCATGACACAATAATAAAAACATTCATTTCTTCATTCATGCTGCTTATGTTATCACTGTGTAGCAGAGCCTGCGTGTTGGGGGCTCATTGAATGAGTAGTCTCATATTTTCAGTAAGAAAGGTTTCGAATCTGACAAAAAATGTGAGTACTGGTCATAAATACACTCTTTTTCAGGGCGGCAAACGGCTTTGCTGTGAAAAAAATAACAACATGTATGTACTGTATATGTGTCTACATATATGTCTTGAAGTTCAGATTTTAAAGTTCAGCTGTTCTCATGCTAATGAGTCATTGCAATAGAGTTTATATAACAGCAATAAAGTCACATGTATATTTTGTTCTATTTTCTGAAACCACACACACACTAAGCACCACCTCTCTCCAGATGAACACACTGCTTCCGACACAGAGTGTTCAGCTTGTTCATCAGCAAAAAATAAAAAAAATAAAAAAGTCAATATCAACAAGCACAACAACTAAAAACAACATCTACATTGTGCCCCCATGGCGCCGTAGTTCAACTTTGAGGCGGCACCGAGCGTGACTAATGAGAGAGAGACAGAAATTGGACAGCAAAAAAAAAAAAAACACATAAAACAAACAGTCTCCATATTTTCCCCAAAGCGCTGTAGTTTGTCTTTGAGTCTGGCTGTTCTTGCATGTTAAGAGGGCAAAACAAAGAGCATTTCTCCAGCATCCTTGACCTTTCGTTTTGCACGACTGAAGGCTGCAGGTGGGATAAGACAGGAAGATCAGCAAACACAAGTGCTTGTTGGCGAGGAGATGCTCGGAGTGAGCCCACGGTCACAGCAGTGTGTGAAGAGAAAACCCCAGCTGCGAACCCGCCGTCGCAGCGGGCCGCACATTACGACGTCTCCGTCTGGAGTTGACTTTGGAAGGAGAAAGGAGCTTCAGAAACAGTGCACAGCTGTGTGTGTTCTTGCCACACCCGGTGCTAGGCTGTACATCTTGTACATCTGACTTCCCTATCAGCAACCAGGTGTGGGCTTTCCAAAGATACACACACATGCATAAACACACACGTTGACAGGCTGGCTGAGGTCTGCAACCTGACAAACAGAGCAGGACTGGGAACACTGAGAATAGCAATGACCCCTGAATCTCTGGTGTCATCTCTCTAAAACTCAACCTGATATATTCATGACAGGCAGTGTGTCAACTACATGGAGTTTAAATTCAAAGTGAGTAGAGCAGTGGACATTGTTACAGTGAAAACCAGCCACTGTGTTGATATATTTAACTGTTTGACTGTATGTGAAGATGGACGACATGACAGCTGCCCAAAAGTGAAACCAAAACATCAAAATCGCCCCCTGGTGGCTGGCTGCAGTATAGGTCATTGCTCCTGCCCCCTCCATGTTAGCGGACGAGAGATGGTACAAGTACATGTCAAACAAGTTTTTCCCAAAGATGGTTTCTATCATTTAAGGTCATTCTTATCACTTTTATGTATGTTCAAGTGTATCTGAGAAATCTGGTTTTGGTTAGTTATTTGCTGCTACATAAAAGGGGTAGGGGGCAAGATGGCAGCATCGGAAGAAGTGTAGAGGCGTTGTCCATCTTTATGTACGGTCATATTTAACGTGCATTCAGCCTGATAATCATCTGAAGTAACTTTTATTTACCTTGAAAAGTACTGTGAATTATGGCTTATAAAAGGATCCTGTCGATATAATGTTAATTGTGTCATCGTATTATCATATTACCACAGTGAGATTTATGTTCTTGTTGTTAACATGTTGTGAGACTGGAATAGAAAACATCTGTTGATTCAGATACTGACCTTGTTAAGTGAACTGCTTAGATGTGACCAGTGTCAGAAAATTAATCAGCACATTTATTAGAGCACATTTTAAGCTGTTATTGTAGACAGCAGAGAGAAATGATGGATGATGCAGGAACGAGATAAGATACAAAACAGTTCACTGGCTGAACCCAAAAAATGGCAAATATTTGCTTGTTCCAGCCTCTCTGATCTGAGCTTTTTTTTTTTTTTTACTTTTCTTTGTCATATGCAACAGAATATCTTTGCGTTTTGGACTGTTGATCAGATAAAACAAGCAATCTGAATATGTCACCTTAGGCTATGTGAAATTCCAATGGTCACTACTTTCTGACATTTTATAAACAATATGATTAATTGACCAATTGAGAAACTAATTGTCAGATTACTCGATAATGAAAATAATTGTTAATTAAAGGCCTGAATGTTTGAATGTCTGTATTGCTTTATTTATCACTATAAGGCCATGTACTGGATATTAGGAGAGAGGAAGTTGGGTTGGTGCATTTCCACCTAAGACCATAAAATGTGATCAATACACCAGGTGCATTTCATGCAAATCTAAAAATCCACTCTAAAACATACCACTGTACATACCATGAGCTTCTAGGTCTATCTGGTGATTTTCAGTCACAGCACAGCCACAATAGGGTATAGTGACAGGAAGGTTTTCAGCTCTCTGAAAAGTCTCATAATCGAAGGGAGAGGGTATTTCTCTGGACTGACCACTGTGACATGTCACTTCTCTTGTAACTTGAAAAGCTTTTATTGCTGTTGACCCATCCAGCCACAGTAAGAGTCTAACCAACAAGTTCAGACATTTCTGTAGGTTGTGGATCAACACGATTCACAAGTCAGGGCAGCGTCAGCCTTATCAACACAGTATATTGGCTGAACCCTCTGGCTAAAAGTTGAACTTCTTCATGACATCCTTCTTTCCCTTCACTGACCTCGATGTCTGCCTCTTGATGCCCAGGTGTTGTAGCCTGTGGTGTTGGCTCCCGGGAGCCTCCTGGTCAGCCAGACAGACAGACAGACACTCCTCTCTTTCCTCTATTTCTCTGTCACGTGCTTCTCTGGGACCATCTGGGCTTTATATAAGACCACACATGCCCCCACCCCGTCTCTCCTTCTATTTGGTTTGCAACTTTCTTCTCTTTCCAAGGTCTCTTTCGAGTCACAGCTGACTTCACTGCAACTCATGTCTCTGTCTGTCCGTCTGTCTGTATCTCTGCTTCTGCTGCTTCAGGACTATGTTAAAATTAATACAGGAGGCAGCCTATTAGACAGATTTAGAGCAAGACACATTGATTTTGGTGAGTCTAATCTATGAGTTGAGAGGACTTAGTAACCTGAGACAGTGTTTCACAGTGATTTATTGTTCCTCACAAATTGCCAAGTTCAGCAGGGATCCTGCAGGTATGTTTGTTTTGATTACTGTCAGAAGTGTGAGACTAAATGACCAAGAGAAAAGTGGTCATGTAAGTTCATGTCTATTTTTCACAGGCTCACTTTTTTCACACTGAAATATTCTTTATCAAACTTTCTTCCTGATTTGTTTCTCATTAGCCAGGGTCTCATCATCGTTTTTGGGGCCAGCTGCAACATTCATCACAAACTCTATAAAATATTCTCGCTGGCAGCAGTTCAGTAAACTAGCGATTCGCAAATCTCTAATCATAATCTCACAGGTTTGAAGTCCAACAGTCTGTCAAACAGCCGTTGACAAAACACAGAGTCACTAACTCTCCTCTGTGCTAAGCTCATCTTGAAAAAGACTGCCAGCTCAGTGCCAAGAATGTGAATGCCAGGAGAAACGCTGATCTGCGTTGTGCAGGCTCAGACTGAAAGTGACATAAGGTGGGATCAGTGCGATTTACCCAAAAACGTGTCACTCTACAAAGGCCTGCAGGTGTAATGTGATGGGGAATTAATGCTCTACCTTTTGTAGGTGGGGAGGCTGAATGCACAGCTCTTCAAAAACTACAGCTGAGTTTCTCTTGAGCTACAAGCATGCTCTCACATCTTTACTACAAAGTCCATTTTGTTCCTGAACAGATTCATATCTACAGTTTACACTGTTCAACTGTTTAACACTGTCACATCCTTATTGTACATAGACAGACAGTCCCACTGTGACACCTAATATTGGAACCTCAGAGCACTGTTAGAATGTGCACTGGTGTCAACCTCAGCCTTGTTATTTTGGAAACTGAATTACTGTTGCTCTCACAGCAACAGTAACTCAGTTTTATCCCAGATGCACTTTTCCCTCCTGTGTTTCCTCTTGATGCTACTGCCTCTCATCCTCCCTTCTCTCACAGTCCAAAGAGAGCACTTCATCTTTGTAGACAAATACACACACCACTGCAGGACATACACACGGTTTCACATACTCATTTCCATACACACACAGGACTATTTTGACAGACAGCAGCACAAACCGTTCAAAAGACCTCTCCTGACAGCTGCAGCCATGTCTGTGAGAGACACTGTCCACCGGAGTGTAGCAACAGCTACTCACTTACTTTCATCTTAGGGCAACACACACTCTTCAAGTTACTTTCTTTTATTTTCCTTTTCTTTGATGATGATCTTTGAACTTAATTTAAGTTTGGACAGCATAAAAACGGGAGTGAGATGTTAGTATAGTAACAACATATTAGTATTTCTCTTACACCCTGTATTATTTCTGTCTCTCTCACACACTTAACAAGGTTATCTTCTCAGCATTTAAAAAGGTGCAGAGCTCTGCAAAGCCCTATTAATCTCTCCACAGAATACGATTTGTTAAGATCATGCAATTGCTGAGTGTGTGTCGCTTCCTGTCAGAGAGAATTTTATTTAGCGACACCTCCTATGGAGCAATGGCATTTTACTGACAGCTCACCGCTTGGGGAAATCTGTCTCTGTCTGCACATATGTAAGTCTCAAACACAGTTTAAGTTGCTTTTTTAAGCAAAAACTTCTGTCATTATATGAACATCTTGGACAGCTAATGTTTGTTAGTTGTTGTGCAAAATGTGTCCCAAAGAGTCATACATAACATTTTGGAAGAAATTAGCAAGAAAAACAACGTGATAAAGAGGACTTTCACACTGAGTTAAGATTGTGATATTTATATACCATAGGTACTTCTCCATATGTACTCCTCACACTTCATTTCCACAGTTAATTACCTGCTTTCATTGAACATGTCTATGACGTCTCACAATTAGTCTGTGAATACTGTGCTGAACGCACAACACCATACACACAAAAGTGTCTACACTTGCATATATAGTTTCATACACAAATACACACACACTTGACCATTGCTAGAAATGCCAGTTAAGCACAAATGTTTATCAGTATTTTCAGCTCCATCTATAACAAGAGTGTGAATATTACACAGTCTGTGAGTGCTACAAAATATATGTTAATGTACATTATTAATAATATGATTTTTTTCCTGACATACCTAATTTTGTTTTCAGCTACAGAACAGTTTTCTGTAGTTCACATTTAATGACAAGAACCACATTACTGTGTAATTAAAGTGCAGTATGTCACTCCATGACAGAGCATATAGACACAGGTTTATGAGGGAATGGTTAACAGTTCATTTTTTAGTTTGGCTAGCACACAAAATAAATACAGTTTAGAAAATCTAAAAATAAGGGGCCTGTTAATGGCTTTTACTCTGCCCATGACTTCATGGGTAACATTTGGGCACAAGGGTGTTGTAGGTTAGCCATATTCAAAAAGAGCTGAATGAAGGGCAAGTGCTGCTGGTTGTAGATCTACAACCTTGATTCAATGCCTCTTGGATAACCTTGACCTGGGTGACTGAGAATCTGAAAGAGGTTAGCAATGTTTTAAGAAGAGAACATTTAAGCTTTATCCAAGAACCCAATATTACCATTCTTATGATGCCTTTAAACTGCAATGACAGTCCAGTAGATAAGAGTCCTATGAAACCCTCATCATTACTTTCATGAAGTGTTGCTGGGACATTTAACTGTGGCTATATTTGAGTATACATTCCCCCTCTCTGTATTTGAGTCAATTCTCATTTCTTTCTCCAACCAGGTAGCAAATGTTTTTTTTTTTTTTTGTGGGGGCTGGGATAAGAGAGACCATGAGAGACAGATCACACCTGATCCACCAACAAGCATGTGTACCCTTAAATAAACTGTGTTATGTAATACGCTACCCCGTGACATTAATTTATTGTGGATAAAACAGGCTTTAATAAGCTGTGGTCACAAGGCAGGAACACAAATTCTAGTTCAAAAAATGTAATAAATATCTCTGCTGTTGGCATTAGAAACTGGTATGTGATGTCAAACTGGGAAAAAGAAGGTGACGTAGGAAGGAGATATCATGTCAGGACATACTGGAGACATCTGTCCAATCACTGAAAGAGCCAAATCAGTGTGTCTGGGTCTTTGGCCCTGTTCAAACTGTATATCTAGATTGTGCCTAGATCCAGTTGTAGTTTAAACCTGGCTCAATTGATGTTATCTTAAGGAATTTGCATCTTCTGCTCCAAAGAAAAATATATAACTTTAATGACGGTGACACAACTAAGGATGAGAGATGTGGTGAAATTCAGATATCACTGAGTGTTTGGCGAATCACCTGTGTTTGCTATACTATCTGCAAACTGGAAAGTTGACATGTAATGCAGTCAGGAGACCATTTGCATTTACACTGCTCGATACACAGTATCTGAACATTGCAGCCCCAGCATTCCAATCTCAACTCAGTCCTATTGCATTTAGGTGGCATGAAGGGGAACAGGTCCACAGTTTATTTGATGTCTGTACTTAAATCAGACAAAGTCATGAGAGCCTGATGACAATTAACAACAAAGAGCAGAGGAAATACTGCCTATATCTCTCTGACAGGAAATTGGGGTGAGCGCATGTTATTCAACTTTCCTGTGAGACAAGCCAAAAACATGTTTTTTGTAGACGTTCCTCAGCCAATAATAAGGCCTCAGTTATTCAAAGTGGCACACGTAATCTCCTTCGCTCCACCTACACAGAGTTTAGTAAACATGTCTGTCTGCAGTGACTGAATCCACTCGGCTATTATGGGACAAAAAGCCCACCGGATCCCCCCAAAAGCAGCCCGCTCAAAGCTCTCTTTATGAGTGGGCTGTGAGGTGAGAGTAATAGGCCTAAAGACAGTGTAGACCGTGGCTTCTCAACCTGCTACCATTGGGGCCACATACCAAAGGATTCCATTGGGCAGGGATTGAATAAATCCCCCTCCATGGCTGATTAATTGAAACCAGTGGATGGGGTGTCAGGAGGAGGAGAGAGGAGGAGGAGGAGAGACAATCCAGCCCTGCAAGATGAAGGGTGGGATAGATGGCCGCCCAGGAGCTAGGGGTCACTCGCAGGTTACAGGTCACTTCATACATTCAAAAAATTGCTCTATTGTGTGTTGAGCATCTCCAGTTCATACTTGGCACTACCGATATACTTGCATTTTTTACTTTCAAGTACACTTGTTGCTTGAGGTCCGCCACATTGTGCAATTAAGCATGTGAATGGTCTGGCCATATATTAGGATGTGAAGTAAGGTCAGTAGCAGATTCTGAGGATCTTTTTTGAAGAGCAACTTGTAGAGCTTGTCTGCAGTTACATGCATTTATATAATATTTCTATACTGCTCCATGGCAACAAATAAAGTAGCCATGATTAGTTTACACTGTACAAAAGTGTTTGATAAAGATATTATAGTGTCCTTTAGGGATGATCCAGTCCTGATCTGTTCCCAAGTGGATGTAGCTTTTTTAATGCTCCAGGTATATACGAAGAACAAAGGCATTTGTGAATCTACAGTGGTATGAAAAAGTTTGGGCACCCCTGATAATTTTCAAGATTTTCCTTTATAAATCACTGGTTGTTCGGATCAGCAATTTCAGTTAAATATATCATATAGCAGACAAACACAGTGATATATGAGAAGTGAAATGAAGTTTATAGGATTTACAGAAAGTGTGCAATAATTCTTTAAACAAAAGTAGGCAGGTGCATAAATTTGGGCACCCTTGTTGTTTTATTGATTTGAATACCTTTAGCACTAATTATTGGAACACAAAATTTGTTTGGTAAGCTCATTGACCCTTGACCTACACACACAGGTGAAGCCAATCATGAGAAAGGGTATTTAAGGTGGCCAATTGCAAGTTGTTCTCCTCTTTGCATCTTCTCTGAAGAGTGCCAACATGGGAGCCTCAAAACAACTGTCAAATGACCTGAAAGCAAAGATTGTTCAACATCATGGTTTAGGGGAAGGATTCAGAAAGCTCGCTCAGAGATTTCAGCTGTCAGTTTTCACTGTGAGAAACATAGTGAGGAAATGGGTGACCACAGGCACAGTTCTGGTAAAGGCCCGGAGTGGCAGGCCAAGAAAAATCTCAGATAAGCACAGGCGAAGGATGGTGAGAAGAGTCAAACTCAACCCACAGACCAGCTCCAAAGACCTACAACATGATCTTGCTACAGATGGTGTCACTGTGCATCGTTCAACTATTCAGCGCATTTTGCACAAGGTGATGCTGTATGGGAGAGTAATGCGGAAGAAGCCTTTTCTGCGCACATGCCACAAACAGAGTCGCCTGAGGTATGCTAAAGCATATTTGGACAAACCAGCTTCATTTTGGAATAAGGTGCTGTGGACTGATGAAACTAAAATTGAGTTATTTGGACATAACAAGGGGCGGTATGCATGGCGGATGAAGAACACAGCATTCCAAGACAAACACTTGCTACCCACAGTAAAATTTGGTGGTGGTTCCATCATACTGTGGGGCTGTGTGGCCAGAGCAGGTACTGGCAATCTTGTTAAAGTTGAAGGTCGCATGGATTCCAGTCAGTATCAGCAGATTCTTGCGAACAATGTTCAAGAATCAGTGACAAAGTTGAAGTTGCGCCGGGGCTGGATACTTCAACAAGACAACGACCCTAAACACTGCTCAAATTCTACTAAGGCATTCATGCAGAGGAACAAGTACAACGTTCTGGAATGGCCATCTCAGTCCCCAGACCTGAATATTATTGAAAATCTGTGATGTGATTTAAAGCGGGCTGTCCATGCACGGAAACCATCAAACCTGACTGAACTGGAGATGTTTTGTAAAGAAGAATGGTCAAAAATACCTTCAACCAGAATCCAGACCCTCATTGGAAGCTATAGGAAGCGTTTAGAGGCTGTTATTTCTGCAAAAGGAGGACATACTGAATATTGATGTAATTTTTCTGTTGTGGTGCCCAAATTTATGCACCTGCCTACTTTTGTTTAAAGAATTATTGCACACTTTCTGTAAATCCTATAAACTTCATTTCACTTCTCATATATCACTGTGTTTGTCTGCTATATGATATATTTAACTGAAATTGCTGATCCGAACAACCAGTGATTTATAAAGGAAAATCTTGAAAATTATCAGGGGTGCCCAAACTTTTTCATACCACTGTATGTGTACACATTGGTAAAAAGCAAGTAATTTACAGGTCTTACATAATGTGATTACACGTGAAAAGATGCTAGGTAGACAGAAGTTCACACCCTAGTTCCTTTCTTGTTTCTACAGAGCAGAGGAAGTTACAGAAATGGTGCCACGTATCACTCCTAAACTAACACCCATCTGACAAGCACTTCTGTGTAGTGTACTGGTTTTTTAAGCCATCAGTATGCTTCAGTCAAAGGTTGACCATCAGAGAGCATCTGAACCCCTTTCCCTAAACCTTTCCAGTGTGTTGGGCTATGTATGACAAGTTTTGTAACCTTCTGAAACATCAATCTGATGTGCAACACCAAGCGCAACACCATGAATTTGTGGATAGATTGTATGTATAAAAGAATACACCGTCAGCCCCCAACCCCCACCCTTACAGCAGGCTTTTCACACCACCTTGAGTTTATTGCCATTCAGAACAGGCACTAAGTCTTTTGGTGTAAAGATGTGAGGATGACACTCCGTAAGAATCATTTGTCTGAAGCATATTCAATCCTTTAGTTAACCTCAAACACCTTGTCAAACACTTGGCATTAAAAGCATTTATGGTGATCACAGGTGGGCAGCAATAACAGCATCCAAAGATGCATCCAAACCCCCAAAACACAGCCTGTGTGCAAAACAACTTCATAGCTTCTCTCTTTCTGTCACTCGGCATTATCATGACTCTCACTGTGCTTCCAACTTTTCTGATCTCATGTGAGTTTTACTTGGCCGTTTCATCCAGTATGCAAATAACCACCAAAATGCTCTTGTCTAGCTGTATGGCTTAAGACCAATTCAGTCTCTATTTAGCAACATTTCCACATAACTGCTCTTGGGGATGTGAAGTCTGATCATAAATAGTCACTGAAGAGGCATCTGAGATCAATTCCGATACCCAACCTGCAATGCAATCCATTCCAACTGGATCTAAGCACAATGTTTACTACAGATATTAAACACTGTGTTTGAAAAGGTTGTTTATCAGTCAGTTAAGAAAGATAGTTTAACAGACTGACATTTAACAACAGGTCAGTCTGCCTGCATGTCACTTGTAAAGTGATCTTTGAGCTAAAGCAGGCAACAAACTAGTCAGTCACTCGGTTATTGGTTAGTGGGTTGGTAAATCAATAGAATAACATGGCTGTAACAACAGACCTGCAAGTCTTTGGCAGGCAGGTTTAGAATTATCAAGCACAAACACAAAACAAGTCTATCACCATTTATCATAAATGGGAGTTGATGCAGCTGAATTTAAGGCAGTCTTACGTAAGCTACTGGTGGTCCATCGTTACATTAAATTACTGTTGTATATTAATCATTAGGTACCACTGCCACTAGACTGTCCCCACCAAACAAAGCACCTTTCAAAACCCCAAATATGCCATCCAGCTCCTTACCTCAACATTATTTGCCATTGTGAGGAACGTGATGCAAAAGCAGCATCAGCCCCTCAGATATTCCCAACAGCCTAATGACTGACTGACCTCTCTATCTCTGTGATACTTATAGTGCTAAACTTACCAGGCTGAAATCCTCAGATGCCTTCCCAGGGGGGAGGGGGAGAGGGAAGGTGTGGACATATTTGTAAGAAAGAAAGACTGGGGGCAGGGTTAAGAAGGACCACCAAGGGCCACCAAGGGCCATGAAGGGTGAGGTTAGGGTAAAGTGCAGGGGGTGGGCATTTGATATCAGAAGTCAACAGGAATTGAAACCTTCCTCCCCCTTTTTTGAATACATAATTATACTATATGAAGTGCAGTACAACAATAAATCACAGTCTATACGTACTGTATTTGCATATAAGGGATGCCAGGCATAAGAAGGAACGCACGAAATAATGGGAAAAGACGGGCAAGACCAGACAAACCAGACTAATGGAACATATTGTAAACTGTTTTTATTATTCATATTCCATCATGGCACAATCCCATGTTTTTAATCAATAGACCACAGATACAAATAACCTGCCCCGAAATACCAATTGGCAAAACATGCAATGACTCATTTTCTATGACATGCAAAAACCAACTAATACAGTGTAAAGTCAGCCTTCATAGAACCCACATTATCACACACTTTATATACTCATATTATCAAGCCTCTACGTTTGGTAGGGGGTCACAAGGAGAATATCTGAATTCCTTCTGCTCGAACAAACCTATGAGAAACTTTCCTGCACTGACAAGGACATGAGTGTGTGAGTTTTTACATGTGCATATGGATGGGGAAATGTTTATGTATTCATTTATGTGTGTATAGATTATCCTACTTATGCATGTATGTGCATATATATGTATGTGCAGGTGCTACAATCAGAGAGTTTTATTTTGGGAAACATTGCCTGAGATAATCACTGTGATGATTCCATGATTGTCACTGGATTTTCAGTCCTGTCTGTGTATGCCAGCTACATGCAAGATCCATGTAAATACCATACCTATTATTATATTTTTGGTATCCACAGGACCAATCTGTTTTGACAGTTTCTTTTACCGTCTGTTGTCTGTGAGTGCAGGATGACAACACCCTGTTCAAGCATCATGAAGATAATCTCCCAATCCAATTCAGAAATAGACTGTTCTCTAATAAAACAATGGGATTACATGAGCGCGAGTGAACGAGAGAGATGGGAAGAGACAGGCTGAAATAGAGACAGCTACTGAGAGCTCTTTGAGAGAAAGACAGAGCGACAGAGAATGAGCAAAAAGAGTTAGAGACAGAGGGACAAGAAACAGCGATGGTTGATGTGCGCAGACAGGCGGGCAGGTCTAGCTGGACCACACTGCAGCCGTGTGCACCCACCCATCCCCACCCTCGTTTGTTCACTCATTTGCTTAACAAGTTCATTTGTGCGTAGGCCTTCATTGGGTATGGCTGTCAAGTGATGCGCGAGACTGGCCTGCGGAACTGTTGGCCCTCGCAAGCTGTTCACCTGCATCCCTCCCATCCATGCACACACACACACACACAAGTGCACATGTATTTCAGTTTGCACAAGAGCACAGACATCCAATAAGGCCAGTAGTGTGAGTAAATCATGTGTGAATACTGGGTTCAAGCTGGAATATTTTCACGATATCAGGTGCACAACTGAAACTGTTTGATGACTTATTTTGCTGATTGTAGAGCTGAAATAATGGATCAATGAATTAGTTAATAAACAAACAAAATAATCATCAACTACTAAACAATTGATTGTTTAAATCATTTATCAAGAAAAATGCCAAATATCTCCTGGTTCAAGCTAAAATATTTGCTATATTTTAGTAATTTCTGTGATAGTAAACTATGTATATTTGGGTTTTGGACAGTTGGTCTGCCAAAAACAAGCAATATGAAGATGTCACATTGGAATTTGTGATGGTCATTTTTCTGTATTTTCTCTATGGAACCTGGGAGATGATATGGAGAAAACTCTAATGTACTGTATGTATGCAGTGTAATAGTTGGTGATTATAAATATATGTTTTGCATCCTCTTCTCTTGCAGTGGGCAGCAAAAGCCTTTGATGTAGTGATTCAGTCAGCCCGAAGTTTGAAGAAGAAGAAGAAAGAACTTTTTCAAGCAAAATAGTCCAATATCCTGTGAAATACATTCAAGGGGCCTAAAAGATAACATATTTTTGTATTAAACAGCTAAAACCCAGTCTATAAACATATCTCAGTCCAAGATTGCTTTGTTTGCTTTTGTTTTTTCAATGACACAGACTCCATATTTCTGACATGTTATAATTCAGTCAGAATCAGATCAGATTGATTGATTGGAAACAATCATTAGTTTTAGTCATAGTTGATTTTTGAGTTTTGTTATCGGAACATTTTTCTCTCTGGGGCCAGCTCTGACAGAAAGTCACAATTATTTAATGAAGCAATTACAGGAATTACAGGAACAATTTTCTGACAGAGTTCCTCCTGTTTTACTAAATTAATACAAATTATAACTGCTGCTGCTTTCTTTCTTTCTTTCAAATACAAACATCATGAATCTTTCTACATCTCTCTTATTTGTCCCTGTTTTTCCTCATTGTTTTAGCCCTCTTCACCTGAGACAGCATTAACAATCATCATCTCTGTGGAGTTGCCCTCAGTCCTCAAACTGCAAGTGTGCTGCTTCAACAAGAAGCAAAACACACACACACTCGACCACACGCGTGCAGCCTCGACAAGCATTATCAGCCCCCCCACCCCCCAGGTTTTTCCCTGCTAACACAGTGAGCATGCTGCCTCAACGAGCCTCATCATCAGCTCTTTTCTCCCCTGGTTTTTTGCTTCCTACAAATCCATGACAAAGCTGATGAATAAGCCTCATCAGCCTTTTCTCCTCACCTCGTTTTCAGAGTTTTGCTTAAACTTCCCCCTCTTTCGAGAAGTCGCATCACTGCACTGTAAATGTGAGGCAAGCAGGTTAGAGCAGTATCTCACATTTGCAACACTAACAGTTTTTGCAAACAGTCCCTGACTCATACAGATGTTTTGATCAGAATGTGCTCTGATCTGGAATTAATCCTTGATGCGTATACTGAATTATAACTATACCCTGGAATGTCTGAAATTCAAAAACTAATTTAAGGTCAACTATTGACGCTATCTGTTTCTCATTTATAATAAAGTGACATAAGTGAGACGCTTGTATGAAATGAAGAATGTGGCTAGGATCCGAGAAGTAAGATTATATTGAAATGAAATGGTGTTGTGACATTGTCTAATAAAACCCAGAAACCTAACAACAAATGAGGACTAATCAAAGAAAGTACTACGTGAGCACATAGTAACTCCAGAGAATAGCCTGCAGTATGTTGGTCTGTAGTATGAGAAAAGCTGCCACAGTTTTAAGACTTCAAAAACAGGTCCTCTAGCAGAGGATTTTTTTTTTTAAAGTGACTCAGTATGTTTACATGGTTATTATGGTACTCTTTGTTGATAATTATATGTATTTGCACCTATAAACATCATATCCTGTTTTCAGAAACCTGGATATGCCCAAAACATAGCAACCTGAAGAAACTGGGATACTATGGTATGTGAAGTTCTCTTCTGAAAAGACAGGTGAATACTTTAAATGTCTATTACATGTATCAGACCTGATTTGTCATCTTTGACCCTGCATATTTACAGTAATTGTGAACATTTCAGTTACGATTATATGGCTGAATTTAAACACTTGTTTACAGTGAAAGCAGTCTGATCATTCACATACCTGCCCAACACACTCTGTTGTGAAGTTGTGTATGATGGTTTCATTGTGTCTCGAGATCTAATCAAACAATGCAGATAAACAATCAGGTTGCCACCACAGACGGGTCAGCCACCTTTCAGCCAAAACCCCAAAATAAGACCAAAACTTTAAATGATAAATAAATAAAATAAATTGTCACAGGCAAGTTCTGATGGACTGCAGACAGAACCAGCACATTATATCACAGATGTGGTAACAAAAAATGAACTGAAATATGGACACACGCAGTATAGTATGCTGCACATGACAAGGATTTTGCTAGTTGCTGGTTGAATAAACAAAGACCTATTCACTGAGCATGTCTTCATGTATAGGTGTCATTTCACATCATGTAATACTGGATTTACTGAATTGGATCAGCTGCAGGGAAAGAGCAAACGCAACACAACAGCATGTACATAACATAAACTGAATGTCGTCAAAAGATGAACAAATACTATCTTGAATCAGTTTGTGCTTAAAACAATCTGCAGGCCAATGCAGTGATGAATGCAGACTTACATATTGGTGAAACTAAACAACCACTAAACAAATGCATGGCTCAACACAGGAGGGCCAACTCTTCCAGTCAAGACTTGAGTTTAGCAGTTTACCTACTCCTAAAGGAAAAGGGACACTCCCTGCAGGAGAACAATGTACATATTTTGGATAGCGAGGAGAGATGGTGTGTGGGAGTCAACAAAGGAGGAGGTCTACGACACCACTTATCCCCCATCTGCAATGCTGTCCTTTCATCCCATCCCAGGAGATTCAACAACTATTCACACTTGGCCTCAGGTGACTCCAACAACTCTAATGACTGTCGTTACAACAAGCCAAGAGTACTTGCGAACCATGTGACGTTAGTGACCTTGATAACAACCCTACAGAGGTGAAATACCTGGTTCTCCCCACCAGTCAGTCCCTTGAAGTCCAGTTGCCCTCAATTCAACCCTTTTTGAATGACTTTGAAAAAGAGCAGTCTATCACGCAATTTGTGACTAGCAAACAGGCCTAACACAATGCACACTACAAACAAATGAACATGTGCAATTTAACAAGGAAGAGTAGTCCAGTAAGTCAGCCAATAAAAAAGAACTAATTTCCAGCAAAAAGCTATTTGTAGGTCTGTAGGACTTTCTTCGTTATTTACAGCTCTCCTCTTGGCACAGTTGTGGGTGTGTGTATGTCTGCAAGAATTAATTACTGATGGTGAAAGTAACAGTCCCTAAATTTGCCTTTAAAGATGATAAGTTTTCATCAGAAAAACAAAGCAGCTGTGCAGGGTCTCTATAACTGACTGTGACACATTAACCTTAACCTACACAGTCAGTGCTTTTAAATTAAAAGCCTGAGTTCATATCAGTAAGGTAGGTGGGGTGACAATGACCTTCCACGGTAATACTCCACAGTGCCAAACCTGCACTTTAGCTACTTACCAGCCTGAATTTGAACTGGCTTGTTGCCATTTTCACAGAGGAAGGCAGACCTGAATTCACCACAATGGTCCAGTTAGTTCCGGTTTGTAATGAGGACTTCCAGGAACTCAAATAAATGGGTAACTACACCAGTGTGGTACAGTCAAAGGTCAAGGGGCTCCTAAAGCAATTCAGCATTAGCACTGTCTTTGTATTAATGCCTTGCGTGGAGGCAAAAATGACCTTGACTTGTTTTTGAGAACCCAAATTGGTTGATTCAGAGGTGAACATCTATCACAGCTTTTGGTTTCTTTCTTTCTCTGTCTTTCTCTATATCTGACTTTTTGGTTTTTTCTTTGCCTCTTGGCCTGAATTGATGACTTTAAAGGCCTGCTCAGATTTGAATATAGCCTTTATTTATGTCACTCCCAAACCCAATGGCCAAAGCCTTTAAGCTGGATAATGCTCCCCTTTGCCACTGAAGGCTATGGGCAGTTCATCTATGCCATGACCCTAACATTCTTGAACAGGGTGTTATTGCCTGAGGAAGGTAACTCTAGCTGGGCTACTAATCACTGTCTCACCCACCCATATAAGCACTTAACTTACCATTACTTCCTACATATTTTCAAACACTTAGAGTTTATGTAAGGATGACAGAGACCTTTACATACACACATATACACACATACTTAGTAGATACTTAAAATTTGGGTCTTTTGCTAACATAAAGCATAAACCCAATGAATAAGACCCTTAACCCTCCAAATAGCCTTGGAGTGATAATGAAAGAGCAGTCGAAGCTGCTGCCTCCACTCCGTGTTGTGCAATGGGGCACTGGGTTAAAGTAATGTATGACTAACCTATATTTTGTCATGTTTCATCACTGCTCTGTCAATCCTGACAATTCCCACTATTGCATTCTTTTTTCCAGCTAAACAGGAATGACTCTAAATTATTATCTCAAAATGGAAAAAAAATGACATTGCTCTGATAGATACAATTAGATAACAGCCTTCCATTGCAATATGAGCTACAGCAAAATGTTCAGTGTTGAACCACTTCAAGGCGAGAAGCACATTCTGAGGATGTGACCCCACAGTTTCTTATTTCAGTTAACTTATTTTGCTGCTCTGAGCTTCTCTGAGCGAGTTACTTATTTTACTCAGTGATCATCACATATACATTTTGAATCAAACACTATACACCTTCATTCAAATCATATAAGGGGATTTTCATTTCAAAATCTACAAATATAGAGCACAGAAGTTTTTGGTATTAAGCTACAAAAATGTATTGCTTCCAACATAGTTGCATTTCAACATTTCACATAATTTGTTGGTGTTAATTCTCAGGTACTGAATCACTATTGAATTCACAAGAGTGTTTCATAGTTGTGGAGCGATTTCGGGTGTTCATGGTTCTGAAGGTGTAAGCCCTGTTAAGTTGGAGCACTTTAGAGGCTAAAATTGACACTGAACTTGCATGGAAACACTGATTTTATGAGATATAACATGCTAGTTAGTGAACTTCCAAGGTCTGACTTCTTTAACCACAGGCAGAGAAAGCCTCTTCTCTCCTCTTTGCCTCCAGCGGTTGTCTGAGAGAGTCATTTTTGGTGTAACAGTGATACAGACTGCTGGCAGTAGCCTTATATTAAACAGACAAATGTGAAAGTGGTACAAATCTTCTCATCTTTCTCAGTATACCTACTCAAATGTCAAACTATTGCTTTACGAAGAGCAGTCAACAATGATTCCCAAGGAGCATTTCAGTAAGAAAAATCAGATCAGAGCTTAAAATGCTGTTGCATATAGGGGTTAATTTTTGGATTGATTTGGCAACTAATGCAGGGTGTTTTGTTCCCAGTTGCAGCAGCAACACATTCCCAGTTTGCTATAGCTCTGATTTGTGCCTCTGACTGGCTTGCTCTCCACAGAAACAAGTGAGTGAGGCTTCATGGGTCATTCATAGTATTTAGAGCCATCTGCTACATGAAACTTAGCAACAATATGACTAAACCGTCCTGTCATATTATTCAGGAGACTCCTGTGTTTCAGTGCTAAGGAGCATTAAGTATATAGCTATAACAAAACGTTCAAATTGGATTCAAATGGGGAGAACACTACAAACAGCTCCTTCAGTTTTCTACACTTGACTTGCATATCCACACCCATTTATGCACACAGCAGATGAGTAACATTTCCTTCCATCCTTCATCTCTCCTATCAGCTACCCAGCTCTCCTCTCTGCAGGCTAGTGAGCTGGTCAGCTTTTCATCCACCTCTCATGTCAGCCATTATCTTCCATTAATTCCTCTAACTTATCCATCAAGCTTGCATCTATCTGTCCACCCAACCGTGCGTGTATTGTCAGTTTGCTGTGTGTGGTGTAGTATGACTGTGTGCTTCTGCAAGGCAGCTGTGAGCCCGGAAGCTTTACTTAGTGAAGTCAGAGAGACCGAAGGTTAGAGCCACCACAGGGAGATGGACAAGGGGTGCACACGTACACAAACACACACAAACACACATCCAAACGCACACTCTATATCTATTTCTGTCTCTCTTTTCTGTTTTCCACATGTGTCTGTTCCCTTGCTTGCTAAGCCTTGGTGCAGTGAGTAAACACAGCTACTTTGCACTTCCGCTCCATAAACTGCAACACCTGCCCCCAGATGGGCAGAGTTTGTGTGTGAGTGTGTGCGTGTGAGGGTGTGTGTGTGTGTGTTGGCCCCTGCTGGCTTCCTACGTTAGTTGTAATGTACCGAACTGTATATAAGCAGCTACCATGATATACCATTATATATGTTATCCACAGAGAGGTAATTCCATTTTGATAAATGTCATTACAAAATATCACATATCTTTCAATATTCTTGCCAAAAGAAAAAGAAACAGCATATGCTCCAAGAACTTAGAATCATCCTGCTAAACAGGCACTGAAACCATGACAGCCTGCAGGGCAGACTGGCTAAATATGTCTACGTATGTACATAGACATAGACATAAACAGAAAAGGTAGGTGTTGGAGTGCAACAGCGCACTGGATGAATGCCTCTACACTGGAAGAATTTGTACTTTTCTACACAACAGGCCTCATTAGCTTCTTGGCAAGGCACCCTGTGATCCAGAAAATCTGCTTATATACAAAGCAATAATTTGGGTCAGTCTGGAAAAAGCGAGTTGTTTTCTTTGAGTTATGACCATGTCAGAGTAGCAGTGATCTGCAAAGACTGAAAATTATTCAAAAAGCAGTTAACTATTGCATGTAAATGTGCAATTGTAACAAAAAAAAACTCGCGGTACTCAAATATTTGGACAAAAAAATCATGAAATACTGGATAATTTCCTAAAACTACATGAAGTCAAAGCAATGACAGAGCAATCAGAGCTGTTGTCTGGATATGGAAATGTTATCAAATTTGATCATTTCTTTCAGTAAGAGGATGTCAAAGCCAATCACCAGTGCTCACTTAGCAATTACCACATCCATCTGAACTCCTTATTACTCCAATTATTAGTCAAGCATGCCTTGAAATCACACATGACCTCAGACTTTTGTCCCAACCTGGAGAGGTCAGTCTACCGCTGAGAGGAAGGATGTGACCCATGAAATGACAGAGGGAATGAAGGAATGGGGCTTTGATTGAAGTTGGGCTTTTTTTCTTTCAGAAAACTACTTTTAAGAGGATATTGGGTGATTTAAGAAATGGGAGAAGTATCTGTGGGGAGTGACAATGATCACGGAAATGCTTGTGTGGAGTGGGAGGTGGGGTGCTAACGAAAGCAAGAGTACAGAGCGCCCACACGTGCAGCTATATTTCAAATGTAAAGAACGTTACATATTTAGTAAACTTTAAATGTATTAAAATGATATAGAGTGATATAAGTATAATTTTGCTATTTTTGGGTAGATCAATTACCAAATTATTATCAGTTTAAATTAAACTAGAAATCATAAATCAAATAAATCATAAATCAAACCTGACAAAAAATACTTGTAACTGGAAGTCAAACTGTCTGTAACCTCAAAGCAATGTTGACAAAAAGAAACTCACTAGTAAATAGTTATTGCAGTTCTCCAGGACCTTGTCATGTTTCAAGTGTAAATAAAATGAAAATTGGACAAAATGTGAATTTGAAGTGAAGCTGTACATAAGCTCAACAAATAGCATTTTGGCAATACTTCTTACCACTGAATCATTTGCACTTATACGGATCAACCACGCTGCTGTTAGAGAACACTTAACTACAGCCTGCTAAGGTGCTTTTTCCATTTTAATTTTTTTATTTATATTTATTTTTTTTATCAGCACTTCCTTTTTTCTCAAATTTTCTCTAATAGTTCAAGATAGAACTGTACCATTTTGGAAGAGGCTACTCATTTACTCCCCTTCTGAGGACTTGGTTTGGCTGTTAAGAGAGATTATGTGTGTGTTTGTTTGTGTGTGTGTGTGTGTGTGTGTGATCCTGGTATTAGTCATGTAGTGGGGACCTAAATCTTTTTACACAGTCACATTATGGGGACTTGTCTTCCTTATGAGGACAAAAAGCAAGTCCTCATAACGTAAGTCATTAAATTTTATGTTGATGACATTAAGTTTTAAGGTTAGGGTAAGGTTTAGGTTAAGGTTAGGTAAGGGTCTCAAGTAGTAGTCATGGTTAAGGTTAGAGTGAGTCTCCAGGAGATTAATATAAGTTAATGTGATGCCCCCTGAAGTCATGGAGACAAGACTGTGTGTGTATGTGTGTTTGAATGAGGAGATAGAGCTTGCAAGCGCTGAGCTTTATCAGCTCAGTCCGCACCTGAGTCGACCCGCAGTAATCAGCCTGGAACTGCACCGACCTATAGGGATTTCTCCTGAACCTCCTGATTACCACTCCATTACCACTGGGAAAATGTTTCAAGAAACCAGCAATGGAAAGTGGCACAAATACAATTTCAACATAGATTGTTTTTGTGCTGTTTTCTGACAATCGAGACACAGTGCAGCACTACTTACAGACAATATGACAAGCCATGATAAGAGGAAGAGTTGTTTAGATGCACACAAGTAGAAAAAGGTTGAAAATGCAATTTAATTTACAAACAGGTGTTCTAACTTAGCTTTTAAGGCTATTTTAATACCCATAAGGATAGGCAGTATAGATAATGGATGGAAGGATGAATGGACTGATATAATTATGACATGTTTTCAGATCTGTGAACAGTCTTTATAGACAGTTTCAACAATGTTTTCTGTCCAACAGTAACTGAGAGAATTAAACTTTTTTTTCATTTTATAGCAACAATTTGTACACCGTCGCATAGATTTCTCAACCCTGCTGAGACCCGTCCATCTGACAAATTTAGCTCAAATAGAGAAGTACCTCACTTACATGACTGATTTGACAAAGCAATTTGTGTTTCAGCAGAGAGGAAGTACACCTGCAGGGCAAGTGCCCTGGTGCTTTCATATCAATAACACAACCTCAGCTGATAATACAGACAAGACACTTGTGTTTGACAGGAACAAAACTTCATTTTAGACTACTTTCCCAGACTGCCTCAAAATTGAAAGCACCTGGCTTTGTGGTTTGTGGTTTGGGATATAACATAAAGCTGTGTTCTTCTCTAATTAAAATACACTTATGGTTTAAAATAATACGTTTCAATGAGGATTAACAAGGTGTAATTATTCATATGTTCCATTGATATTGGGATCTGTATCAACTAATCACCTGAATGTGAAACTGGATCAGAGCAGTGTTGACTGTATTATGCTTTTTCCAATGGCAGGGCAAAATGTATCTCCAAACAGAGACAGCTGTTGAGTGAATTAATTAACAAAGGTACTGCATGTTTTCTTCTTACAGACTTATAGAAACACCTACATACCAGAATGTGTATAATTTTCTTAGATCTTGACTGACAACTTTGCCTGTAAAAGTACAAAAAAAATCCTACCAGCACGCATTGACAACTCCACTGTATGTCTCTCGAGGTGAGTAAATGGTGCTGCTAGTTTGTTTGAGAGGAACTACAAGGGCGCAAGGTTTAACTGTAGAATTAAATAAACAAAACGCACCCAGAAACTTTTACCTTCCAACAAAGTGATGAGAATGTCTGAAGTGCAATAACTCTGTCAAGTTCACCTAAAAATCTCTTCACAAACTGCGGTCAGTTTTCATACATTTACCATGATAAGAAGATTTCATTTTACTTTTACAGGCAATTTCTTACATTATAGTCGTTGATTATGGACCAAAATTTGCACCCATATGCACATGAAACCACTGCTTGTAATTATGTTGTGTCTACATAAGTGAACCTGTAAATATGCTTAGTCCTGTCAGTCAAAGCTTTGGGAGAAGTGTGGCGGGTGGTGTGTGTGTGTGTGTTAACAAATCTAAATGGTCCAGAATGAGAGGATTAGCATGGGGACTGTTGTAGAGTTGTCAGTTGTTGATGCTGCTTTGGACACACACACAAACACACACACACACACACACACACACACACACACACATACACTCACAATCTGCAGCTCTAAACATCTTCAACCTTCCACCCACGACAACCTTCCGTTCCTGAATTTTTGCGTGTGAGCAGTTTGAGCAGCTGTTGTGTTGGCGTGTGCATTCTATCTATGAAAGTAAAACTCAAAACATTTAAGCATACCCCTGTAGGTGTGTGTGTGTGTGTGTGTAAGTGATGTGCGTGTGTGTGAGTGTATTTGCCTACAGAACTATAGCAAGCTGACTCAGCCTTGACAGTAGGAATCGGAAACAAGAGACAAGGACTTGGCTAACAACATAAGCCGGCAGCAAGGTCGGATGCACACACACTCGCCACACACAAACAGACTAAGACACACACGCATACGCACACTCACACTCACTCTCACACACTTTTTGTCTTTACCTGCCATAATGGAAATAACTGTATATCTTATCTTAAACAGATCAGAGGAGTTTAATTGTTTAAAAGTGTTTCAAAGTCAGTCGACAATTAAAAAAAGAAAGCCGAGCGAAGGATGTATGTGCCAAAGGGTGCGATTAAAGCCGCTTGTGGGAGGTGGAGGGGGGCTGGAAGGGTGGGGGGCATAAATATCGGCCTTTTCTGGACACTTCTGCTTTTCTACTCTGTCACTCTCTTTCACACACACGTCGGACCAGCCCACTTCCTTACCAACCCCATCTCTCACAGTACTGCCCGGACTTCCCTGCAATTACTTATAAAAACTTTTCAGGGCCGCCACACGTGGTTGGGTTTTTAAAGAGCTGCGTCCCCCTCCTCACGTGGTGTGGGGGGTATTGAGTCGTCACAGACCCCCTGAATGATCACCGAAAAATAAGGCGGCGTAGACAATAGCTCGTCTTGATGAATTCAATTCTTTCAGGACCCTGTACCGTTGTCCCGGCAGCTCCGGGCAAAACAATCGTTGCTTTGATAGTCCAAGAAACACACACTTACTCGGTTGCTCTTAGAAACTCCCCCTAACTACTTCCGGATGAGGATCTAAAGATGACATACATCTGACCGGAACTTGGGATATGCTCGGTTTTCTTATGCCTTGAAGTCTCCTTTCTAAGTCTTCTAGCAAGATGTTTCCTGCTGCATAAGTCGGCGTGAGGTGCAACTGAGCATGCTCGCTGCAGTTACGAGCCAAAAAAAAAAAAAAAAAGAGAAAGGACAAAAAAAAAAAAAACAAAATCAGAAAAACAATATGACAGCTTTAACTGACCTGGTCTGCTGTGGAAGCGGCAATGGTGTTCGACTCAGACATGATTTGATGCTGTGACCCAGTGGTGCTTCTCTGCTGGCCACTGTAGGCTCCTTGATTCACACCTTGCCTTTCAGTTCCGCAGCGAAAGAGGGGGGAGAAAACACAGTATACCCTCCCTTTTGCCCTGGCATGATTAATGCCCGAATTACTTTCACCTCATTTCATCTGATGGAGCTCTGCTTCCTCTCCGCCTCTCTTGCTCATTCGGCATGGTAGCCCACTCTCTCTCCCCTCTCTCTCTCTCTCTCTCTCGCTCTCCCCCCTCCCTTCCCTCTGTGATTCCAGCTCAGCCTCCCCTCCATCCCTCCCTCCTTTGCGCTCTTACTTTTTTACTCACCCCTCCCTCTCTTTCTCCTCGCACTCTTTTACTTTCTCTTTCTGCCCCCTTTTTCTGTCGTATTTCATCATTTCGGGAATATGCACCCACCCTCCTCCTCCTCCTTTGCTGTCTACCTCCCCCCTTTTTCCCCACACCACCTCCCAAAAAAAGACACAGGAGAGATCCACAGTCTTTTTCCTCTACCTCCACAATGAATGGCTCGTTGTCACTCCAGCACCTAGGCTGAATACAGAGCAAGTAAGCGGGAGAGAGGAGGACCGATGGTGGTGGTGGTGGTGATGGAGGGGACAGGGGGGTGTTGAACTTCTGCTGTGGCCGGAGTAAAGTGGGAGGTCTGGAGCACCCGTGGGCTACAGCCAAGCTCTCTCTCTCTCTTTCCCTGACTCTTTCTCCCAACAGATTAAAGTGAGGAGCCCACAAGTGAGGAGCCTGCACGCCTTCCCACTGGACTCCCCTGTCCAACCCCCCCTCCTCTTTCTCTCTGTCTCTCTTATTTCTTCCGTTTGTTTTCAGAGGCAGCTGCTGCAACTCTGCAGACCACCAACAACTTCCCTTTCAGTGGCACTTGACTCTTCCAAATCCTCGTCCGTCTCTACACCCTGACATTGCCAATGCCCCCCTCCCCACCCGCCTCCTCTGCCGTGTCACACCGAGAGGCTGACCGAGCCAAAGCCCTCCTCCTCCGCCTCGTCCGCGACATGTTCACAGAGTTACACCCTTTCAAATTCAAGCGCTTCCCTCCTGAGCCTCTGTTTTGTTGCACTCATTGTTGTGCCTGTTTGCCACCATATGGCTAATGGCTACCCGCAACAAAAAGGGCAAGGAGGAAGCGAAGAAGTGAGCGCATGAGAGAAAAAGGTAAAAGCGCATCCACAATAGGGGCGCGATTGAGAGATCAACAAAAACATCACTCATGCAGCAGACCTAGACGCCGTCTTTCAACGTGTCACTCAGCGTCGATTCTCTGACTGGATGTGGTGCGAGTAATGTCAAAAGTTGACAGGCAACTGGCGCCCAGCCTAATGGGTGTTTGATAGCCGCGAACAATGACTGCTGCCGCTTGAGTGGAGGCCCTCCAGTTATGTTTAACACGAGAAGAGCAACGCAGACAGGATGCTATTCATTTGTCTATCAATTCAGAGGATTAGAATCTCACAGGGGATCCAATAAAAGAATCATTACCATATACCCGCCCTATTCAGTGTGCTCAGAGGAAGTACTAAGGGCAATGAAAACAAGTGCTCTCAACAAGCAGTCACACATGTTGACACATTGAGAACAGACAAATTATTGTTTCAGAGGTACTATTGCACATTGGCAATTACTTTCGTATTCCTTCTGCACAGCAACTGATACCCTTAGGATATTAAAGAAGCATATTTCTGACAATGTTATTTGGATAGAAATTTGTTTAGTCACTCACTTTAGTTATTTAGACTAAGCACTGGTGACGCTACATTCAGCAATGCCACTATTTTAACTACATGCCCCTGCAGCTTAGGGGGTAGTGTAGCTGTTTTCAAAATTATGTAACATTTACAGTGATGAGCAATTTTGTTTTTCCACCAAAGCGCACAGTAGCTCGACCAAACACTGCATCAGTATATTTCAGAAACAACAGCCTGCTGCCCCAGGACCTGCACCTCCTCATATTCTGAATCAGGGTCTGGAACAGGGAAGGAAACTGGCAGTTAACCTGTCACCGAGGACTCACCCAGCACTGGAGAGCTGGTCAGTTGGTTATGAGCCTGAGTTGGGTGCTGCTCATTCTCTCCTCCATTCTGTAAAAATCCCTCTGCAGGTGGGGCCCAGCAGTCAGACACTAAGGCCAAAACAGACTAGAGTCTCTGAGGACTACATACATATATTTTGTTGTGTAATAATTAATACTACAAAATAATCACATTTCTTCAAAGTGTAGCCTGATACTTTTCATAAAAGGTTATTGCTGCTTCGTAGCTTCACCAACACTGGATACACTCAGTGGTTTCACCAGAATACTTCTGCAAAATAATGCCTGACTTACTGTATACTTAACTGAGCATGCACCACCATGGCTGATGTGCATGTCCACAAAAATCTAACTACACCTCAGGGCTACAGCAGCTGCAGAGATACCATGTTGAGGCCCCATTAGAACTGTGATTGGTCACCTTGGCCTGGGTGCATCTCCTACTAACTTCTGATGATTTCTGATTGTGAAGACAAAATCAAGAAAGCTGTAGAAAGGTTTGGCAATCATCTTGATCTCAAAAACACTAGATCACACACCATATTGTGATCTAACGAAGACATTTCACTCACTGCAATTGTTGTTCTCTATCACAGAGCAAATGAAAAATGTTGACATGATGACCTCTGATATGATTGCAAGGAAAAAGCTGGGTTTTCAGTTGTAATCCTGAGGAGGCAAACCATCCCATTGTTACTTTGAATTCCAAAAGGAAAAGAAAGAAGAGAATTTCTGTAAGATATAGTTTAAGTGTAACACTGCCTGATAATGTAGGACCCAGTCCTCTGGTGTTGGGCTGGTGCTATCAGTGGATGAAGTCCTAAACTGCACTATAAATCTGTTTATACATCTGACGGCACCCACAGTGGTACTGCAGTACACTGTGATACATGAGTATAATTCCAGCTTAATACAACACAAGGCATGTAGGGCACACTGCTAGTTCTAAGAGCCATCCCATTTTCTTGAAAAATGTCTCACTGTCTTTTTGCAAAGAGCCGTTTACTGCAGGCTCTGACTGCTGGCAGAGCAGGCCTGGTCTGATGGTTTGTTTCTATTCAATAGCAACACAAAACCAATGAGAATTTCAAAAAAAGAGCTTCTTTTAGTTATAAGACCCTGTGCTCTGCATGTGTGTTTTCAGTTACGCACATGCACAACTCAGAGAAAAGCTGTCATGCTTGCATACAGGCCACTGCTGTCAGGAGATGAGTGGAGTGTTTGTGAGTGAGTTTTGACAATATTTATGAAGTTTGGGACAGAGAGAACATTTCTGACTTTCAATTAAAACTCATCTGTGTTTGGATATTTAGACTATACACAGGGATCCATCTACTTCTTACTAGCTCTGCCTCAGGAAGGCCTGTTGGGCTCAGATTAGGTCAAACCTAATGAAAGGCTTAACAAGTGCACATGCACAATCACACACACACACACACACTTCACAACACTTTCAGGCATTAAGTGTAGGGACAATCAGTGAAAACTATAAATTCGGTGTGGGGACAAACAGATCTTAAAATAAATGCCTGTTGTGGCTGCAGCTGGCTGTTTGTGGAGGAGGTGGGGGGGTGGGGTGGGGGCAGACTTGTTTCATTAACTAATTGCCCTATTATGCTAGGTCATTTAACTCTAATTAGAGAAGCACAGATGCTGCTGCTGATAATAACACCAACTTGTTAAAATTCTCACTTGTCTCTTCGTATGTGTACTTGCTATGGTGGCAAAATGGCCTGTGAGGGAGATTTTCACTGCATGCTCAGCGGTACTGATGCCTGTTGATGCTCCTGACACCAAGAGCCTGAACTGTTCTCTCACCCTGCTCCTGAGTATACCTCCACATCCACCCACTGCGTACAAGTCTGTCTTTTGCACTGATGGGGTGGTTTATTAGGTGCTCAGGGAAGAAAATGAATTACGTATTTATATCTGAAGGATCTCTTCTTAACAGGCCTCAGGGACTGACAGCATTTGTTCAATTTGGGATTTTAGCTAATTAAAACAACTGTTTATGGATTAATTAAGACCACATCTGTAGTTCTTCTGGCTTCCATTCAAACTAAGCCAGTGTTGTTTATGACAAAAAAGGTGTGCTTTGCAAAATACCTCTTGAGAGAGGTACCAACTGTCCCGTCTAATGCTTCTGTATGAAATAATGATTTGACTGATACTCAAATTACTGATGAAATTACTGATTGCCTTGTTTAGCAGACAGCATTCAGCCATTAAAAATCTCTATTCAATGTTTGGCTCACAATATTGACAGAAGAATATGTCAAAGAGAATAACTCAAGTCTATGTTTGACTATTGGGGATGTCAGTTTTCATTTGAAATTCAATCTGTCATTCGAATGTGGGAAAAACTTGACTTGAACTTGAACTGCTCCTGACTTAGTAGAATTCAGAATTTAAAGAGCGGCACTGAGCACAGGATGTTTCCACTAGTTTTCTTGTGGTCCTAAATAAGACTTTTAAAATTCTCCATCAGCTTGACCTGTTACATGCTCTGTTGATCAGGAAGCTAAGCTAATCAATAAAAATGGAGGAGGACACTAGCAAGCACAGCCGTGCTGATCAGATAATCACGACACTGAAACACTTGAGAATCAGTGTGTGGAAGTATTTTGGGTTCAAAAGTTCAACATATTTCAATCAAATTAAATACGTTTTGACTTTTTGAAAAAGCCCTGGCATCTATACTGAAACACAATCCAAGTGACCAGATGCATCAGAAAGTAGATGACAAGTACTCACTGGCAACAGTATACTCAAACTGATGCTGAAGACTGTGTAATATAGTTGAAATCCCTGAAACAAGAAGCTAAGTGAACCTTGAGCTGAGACTGTTTTGTCAACTGCAGTTTCCAACATCAAGAATAACTTCACAAGCTCAGCTTTAACCCAACATGGACAACAAGTCCTAAAAGTGCACAGAGTGATGCAAAGTTTAACACAGTTTTATGACAACTGCGAATACTATTCCCGATAAAGACCATGTAATACAGTCAAAAGCTATGAGTGGACCTTGAGTTGAGACTGTTTTGTCAACTAGATTTTGTCTGTCTGTCCCTCTTCTTATCAGATGATAGATGTAAGGGACAAACTGAAAAGGAGGAAGTGACAGTGATCTTCCTACTGTTTCAATGCTTTACTGAGTGTAAAATGACTAAAAGAAAAAGCTGGTGTGGTTGCCATTTGCTTTCACGTGTAAACAAGGACAAGTCACCATCAGTGGACAAAACAAACAGTGAGGAGGGTAGGAAGCAGAGCACTGATAAGGTTAGAATGGATCCCCTCTTTCCTCAAGGCTTTTCTGTTAACTTCCAAACACATGCCAACATTCATTACATGTAAGCCTGAGGCCAAACACAGTCACTGATCCTAAACTCTGTCCCTAAACATACAACACAGACAACAGATGATGACTTTTACAAATGTTCAAAGGGAGAGTAAGAAATAAAAGAATATAAGACTAAGGAAGCTTTTCCACTTTCATTTTAAGCTTGGGGTCTGACAAACCAATATCCTCACTGATGACCGTAACAAATATGCAGTAATTTGAAGATTAATGTAGCTTGGCTCTCACATTTCCTTGCTCGTATTATTAACTACACATTTAAATCAAGCAGGTAATGAAATGTGCTTGCAGCATGATTTTAAGCACATTCTGCTGTAATTAGGAGGCAGGTCGTTTTAGGCATACACCCCAGATGATGAGAGCAGATAAGGTGGGCTCAGTAATTTTACTGTGATTGGGCACAACACAAATGTATCCATACTGACCTGCTGGTTTAATAACACTCGGGGTGGTAACTGCTATTAGGGACAGTAAAATTGTTTCTTTTTTTGTCAATTTTTGCACTTTTCTCACATTATTTGAAGTTACAGGGTTTGCAAAAGTACTACCTTCGACTGTAGCATCAACACTGACAGCCAAATGCCAACCAAACGTTGTTGCCAGAACCTGTTCTTATGTTGTTATGCAAAAGGTCAAGTAGATTACAGTCACATAACAATGCAGACTATGCTTTGACTGGAAGATGGTTGGAATTTTTTCGATAGGCCATTCAAGCAGTGCTAGCATAGCTTACATATGGTGCAACTGCTTCAAAAGGGTTTTGTCTTGCCCTGCATGGCAAGACAAAAGTCCTCCACAGGGCAAGGTTGTACGGTAAAAGGTGGTGTTTGCTGATTTGTTGGAGGAGCACTGGTTCAGACAACATAAGAACCTGTCATATGCAACTCTTCATCTAACAGCTTCTTGTTGAAATTATGGCTTATTGTGGTTGTCACTACTGATTTATATCACTTCTTTTCTTCTACAGAACTTAGAATGGTAGCCAGCTAGCCCCACCTTGTCCCAACTCATAATAAGACTTTGTGAGAGTGTGTCACTCTGTCCAACATGAGAGGATGAAGTAGTACCATTGCTCAGACTCCCATCTTCTAATGTCTTGTCTCGTAAACACAAAGATGGCTGAAGCTCTTGGTAAGTTAAGAGCTGTTAATGCTAACATTAGCTATGTAGCTAAAACTTGCATATAGCACCTTTACAATCTAGAGTTTCAATTTCAGATTGTGGAGCTTTGAGAGTGTGAAGGAGAAAATATTCAGGTGTTTTTTGGATCATGGAGGACAAAAGTATTTTGGGAGTGTATGATTCCCAAAGATTAGCAGGTCAAGGTGGGAGATAGAAAGTAAGAAAAAAGTGAGAAAGATGCAAAAACCAGACATGAAGACACTAGTCAGAATGAGAAAATAATCTCTTCTTCTGAATTCTTTTCATGTTATCTCCACTGGTGTTTTTCTCTCTTTTTTCAAAGCACCCTTATCTGTGTTGACAAATAAACTCAAATATCACTGCATACTCATGACAGCTATATCTCTCCTGTGCCTTTTTTTGTGGGCTGAGACCGTTTTGTGATCCAAAAGGCCAATGAAATACAATTAATATTCAGTGAAACGTTACAAAACTTCAGAATTGTGCACAAAGTTGTTTTCTCCTACAGTCAGAAGATGACTCTCATATTTGTTGAATGGGACTGTGAAGTCCTCTGTATTAGGTTTGTAAGGGCTGGTTTTTCAAGGGCAACTGAACCTGGTTGTAACTGGTTGCCTACTAACAAAGTCTCAGTAACAAACCAAGTGACATCAATGGCTTTGATAACGACCCCACAGAGGTTAAACACCTTTCTCCTCATCTAATCAGTCAAAACTAAAGAAGCCTCTTGGATGAGAGGTGAACGTCCAGTTGTCCTTGATTCAACTTATCTTGGATAACCATGACCTGAATGACGGAGAATCTTCAAAAACATCAAAACAAAAAGAGCAAACTCCAAAGCAGTGGTCAAGCAAACAATTTCACCCTAAAACATCAAAGTTGGTGGTTATTGCCTAAAAGAGTGAAGAATGGCACCAACACTGATCTTAATGCTGGAGCAGTGAAACCTGAAGGCCCTTAGTGCTGTACTTTGTCTGTTCCAAGAAGAAATGATAACTTCATAGCTTACTTGTTTTCTGCAGAGTCCTACTCCAAATTTTTATTCTTTATGAATTTATTCAACCATTTTCTAACTTTGAGAACGCACACACTTGCTTATAAAGTAATAAAGCAGTGTTGTACAGGCCTACAAGATGGGATCCACTTTGATTTGTCATTTTCACTCAGGCCATCCAGACAGCGATGACACTAAGATACTATAAGGAGCTTTAAAAAACTTACTCTAAGTGGTGATTTGGGCTTTAATTAAGTATATAAACGTGTGGAATCCTAAGATATAGAGAGATATATAAAACTGTCTGCCTCAGCATGACTTCTTGTTCTTTAATATCCATGGATCAACCTGCTCTCACACAGCACGGCTAATCTCACAGGGAGCCAACAGTCGTGTCTGGGCTTATTACATCTCCCTCGATCTATATATCTGTCCCTTACAGCAATTAGGTTAATATCTCTTCACCTCTCGTTAGCTCAGCATGCCTATGATGGGACGTCTAACTGTGAGAGGGCCCTCGAAACTGAGGGAAACATCGATAAGCCTGACTTTCTCTTTCCTCCTGAGTGGTTCATGTGAGGGAAAGCTGAGTGTGGAGGGTAGAAAGGTCCCGAGAAGATATGATGAGAGAAGCGAAGGGAGGACAGGAGGGAACAAGTGAAGGGAAGAGCAGCAAGGAGAGAACTTCACAGGGTTGATGGTTCACAATAGGACAAGCACCACAGGAGCCATAGAGCAGAAGAAAAAGAAAGGAACACAAAAAGCTCAGTTTTGCAACAGCAGGTCGGCTTTGTCCATTGCAACAAAAGAACAAAATGTGTTGAAGCACAGTTGGAGGGAAAATCTGCCTTTCTTGTTCAGTCCAAAACAGCAAGCTCTTTAATTGGAAGTGGGGAAAGAAAGTGTGTTTTGGAAAGGGAAAAACAGGGAGGAAACATCAGCAGCAGAGAGAATAAAAAAACAGAAATGAACAGAGAGATAAAGAAGGGATTGAAGAGAGATGGGGAAACAAGATTCAAATGACTGAAGGCAGTCTGGCTGACCTGAGCTGCACAGGACCTGACCTGGTCACTCTGGACACCCAAGGGAGAAAGACAAATGACGAAGAGGAAGACAACAGAGTAAAAAAAAAAAAGAGGGAACAGAGAGACATTTCCAACGCTTGGTTTAACCTGAAGTTTCCATGATAATTTTTCTACCCATCCCCCGACCCCTCATCCCCTCACTGCTTTGGCTGGGAGGGCCCCAGCTGTTCAGTCTGTATAAATAGCGTGAGGCTTCGGCTCGGACCCCCGGGGAGAGCGGGGCTCATTGGAGAGAAGGCATGGGAACAAATCGGGCCGGAAAAAGCACACAACATACACATTTTGACAAACATATGGGACCATTGCTGGGGATGAAAGTGAGGAACATGTGACTGAAGTTGGCCTCACGTGGCAGAAGTCACTGTCGCGCTTGAAATGTGGCAAGAGAGGAAGAGTGAAAAACAGAGACAGAGAGAGAGATGAAATATGCCATCATTATTCACTGAAGAGATGAAACATTGTCCACAGTGCCAGAGTCTCATGTACATCAGTTAAGATCTACTACTACTTGTATGCAAAGGCAGTAACAGCATTACAAAATAGGCTTTTCTGTCCATCTGCGAACAGACATGCAGCAACTAACACACTACACATACCTGTCTCTGAGGGTCAGTTTGACTGAGACTGGACAAAAAGTCCAAAAAATTGAAATTTGAACATCTACATTTTCATGACAACTGACAAACTCCATCTGCTGATGAAGATCATGTGACGTGATTGAAAAATCCAGAACAGCTACTAAACGGACTCTGAAGTGCTTGTCGCCTTTTTTTCTAAAAGTTATATTCAAGTCAGACACTGGAGCGTGATGGGTGGCTTTCTCCTCTCTGGGTGAAGTGGGAGCAGGATGTTCAAGAGCAAAAGCCTTTTCAGACAAGCACTTCTAAGATGTCAGCATCATGCTTGAAAAGACCCAGAGTTGTTTTTCTGGAAAAAGTTGCATTGTCAATGTGAATCCTTCTGACCCAGTAACTTTTTCACCACTCCTCTTCAAGTCACGATACAGTGCAGTCACATTACTGGATAAAAAAAAAACATTTACCAGCAACAATTTTAATAATTCACTGTTTTGGAATTTCAAAAGTCCACCGATTTCTACTCTACATGTTAGCTACATTCATTCATTCTATGATAGTAAATTATATATTTTGATTCTGGGCTGTTGGATGGACAAAACAACCCATTTAATCTTTAACACTGTATGTGCTACGATTTGTGCAATTTCCAAAGTAGCCTTGATTTTCTCTTATAATGCATAGGAAAATAATAAGTCCAATGTAATAAACCCAGACACAAAATACTGTGAGAAGAATTCATCTCACATCTGCTCTTATGTGGCGAGCACATTTTTAAAGCTGCACCGATCTGCCCCTTAGAGTGTTTTAAAGTCTTGTAACTTATTGTTTTGTTTTTTTCTATTTAATCTTACCACTCTTTTGAATCTGTTTCCAGCCACAGCAGGCAGGCAAAAATACAAAGCTCTGATAAATCTGCAGTATTGTACCTGTTCAACTCCAAATGACAAGCAGACAAAGTTAGCAACTAGCTGGTGAATGCTGTGGAGCATTTAGCAGCTGATGAGCCAGTTAAGAGTGGATATTAGACTTAGGACAGAAATACAACTCTGAATGAATGGTATTGTTGCTCTGTGTCTGCCTGGGGGTGGACAGAGGCATTTTTTCCCTGACCCATTCACCACAAGAACTATGTCAAAATGTTGTGTTTACAGTTAGGCCCACTGCCCCTGTGGGGAAAAAATGCAGCTTTAAAGTTTTTTTTTCCCCTTCAAACATGAGGGCACAAAGCAAGAATCAGATTTTTCAACCTACATTAATGCCAATTCCTTTACCTAAAAATCAATGGCAAGAAAAATCAAAGCCAAAGAAGCAGAAAGAAGAAAAGAGCCTTTCAAGTATGTTTGACTGTGAGAAAAGTAAAGCAACAGAATTTTATGTTGGATCTGATAAACGATAAAATGAAAAACTAACTGCGACATCACTGAAAAGTACCAGTGTGGTTACTGTAGCGAGGGTGGGCCTCCTCCTAGCACTGTATAAGACTGACAATCACGCTGAGTGGATAAACAATCAACAGCAAAAAGTTTTATATTGCATCACTCAGGCAGCCTGTGTGATTGCTGTTCTTCCTTGATGACACTATTTTTCCAAATAACAGCTGTTCTCCAACAGCGCTGCACCTGGATCTGAGACAACCCTATCATGTTTGACCAGAGTCAACATGGAACTTGTTGAAAGCCAAAAAGCCTTTATTTCATCAGACAGATGAAACCAGCAATGTTACAGATCCCATGTCTGAAAGGAGCTTCAGAGAGGAGGAAACAGAGAGAGGCGGAAAAGTGATAAATAACACAGGGGAGGTGTGTGACCAGGCAGGAGAGGGGCTGTCCGGCCCTGAGAAAAGCAGACCCCCCCTCGTCCCAGGCTCATAGCTGCCATTCAACACTCACATACACATACAGAGCCAGGGAGCAGGTTGGGTTCAAGCGCAACAAATTACCTAAATATGGTTCTGAAAAGGCCTTTGAAAAGAGTTCAATTGGAAACCGTTGAAAATGATAATAATACCAAAAGAAACCGGGGGAGATTTAAGAGCTCCGTTGTGTGGACACAATGTCAGAGCCCTGTCCATAATTTCACTGACTTCAGAGGATGACAGAGGAAGAGTGAGAAGTGGGATGTCTCCTTTTTCTAACTTGCCTGTCTTTTTTGTGGAGTTGGAGGGAGGGAGACCCATTAAACCAGAAAAGGAAGGGAAAGGAAGAAAATCAGAAAAACGAAATTTTCAGCCTGAGTGGTTTTTCCAAACAAAATCTAAAGGTCCGAAATACAATGGACTCCTTTTTTTCCCTCTCTTTGCTGTGTATGCGTGTGTTTGTGAGCGTACACGGGGGGTTGGTTAGTGGTGGGTTACCTTTTAAAGAGTGCCCAGCAGTGGACGTGTTTGGCATTTGTGGCCCTTGTCCCTTAATTGTGCGTTCGCCACAGTGGCTGCCGTTAAGCTGACGTTGGGCACTGCCTGTGCCCCGCACGGCCGCTTGTATTTTTTTCCCCCCTTTCATTCAGCCAGTCAGTCAGGGGGGTGAAATCAGAAACAGAAATCATGTCTGACTCTTCTCCCCCCACCTTCCCTCACAGCTCTTACTCTCTCTCTCTCTCTCTCTCTCACTGTTCACATCTGTTTGTTGGCCTCTCGCCCCAGAGGCAGTCAACACGGTTGCTGAGCACTGCTGTTAACTAAACTGGCTGACTGGCAACTCAATATGTTTCTTACATAAGGACAGAAAGAGAGAGATGGAGAGAAACTGTCTCTTTTTACCTGTAATATGTGCACTCACATTATGACAATTCACAGCTCCAGAGGGCATGAACAAAATATTTGGAATCATTCACAGACCTGCACATGTGAGTGTGACTACAAACACAGTGAGCTACCAGAGAGATCCGACTTTTAAAAAAAAGGCTCAGTCATGTCCCAAATGAGTCCAAAATCTGCTCCTGGACCACAATTTGGGCTGCACAGTTTTGTCACAGTCTCAGAGCAAAAGTCACAACCTCATAGCCTGAAGTCTCTAAAACAGATTGCGTATTCATTGTTCCATAATTTAAAATAAAATGCAGCAAAAGGCTAGAAAATACCTCTTATTTTAGTACACCATCAGATTCTGTTTGCCATGCATGTTCATGTTTTGTTGATGGTTTTGTCTGTGTGTGTGTGTTGTGTATGAATATGCAGTATGTGTTTGTGTCAGAACTTGCAGAAATCTTAAATATGTTTATGTGCTTCTGTAGTATGCTAATGTGTGGATCTAATGTGTAGTATAAGTGCATCTTTTATGCGTGTATGCGTGTATGCGTGTCGTGTATGCGTGTGTGTGTGTGTGTGTGTGTCTGTGTGCGTGGGCATACGTGTGTATGTGTCCTGACCTTGGGGAGGTTGTGGCTGTGGGTTCCACTATTTCTTTCCATTTAGTTTCCACTTCATAGCCTACAGCACACATTAGTCACACAACCCCTGGGAAATACTTCACACACACACACACACACACACATGCACATGCTGAGTGTCACACTCATTCTCTCTCATATCCACCTACACACACACACAAACGCACAAAGGCTCCCCACACAGGGGGTACACATAACTGTGGGGCTATCCCAGCCTTACAAAACCACATGCCTGTATAATAACACAATGACTGCTGCTGCCTTGTTGCACCTTTCACAACAAACCTTTCATTACATATGTGCCATATATGCAAAAATATTTAATTTATTTATAATTTACAAGTTGCATATATGACACACATCTTCCAATGCCATTCTGTTTAAGCTGCATTGTCAGAATGTTTTGGCTGCTCAGCTAAAAGCAGCTATATCTCTTCAGACTTGGGGGATTTAGACTGTTGGTTGGACACAGCATCTGAAATCATCACCTTGGGGAAATTGTGGTGGAAAATTTCGCTTTTGTATATCTTATAATCAAACACTCCAAATAAATAAATAAATAAATAAATAACTGGCAGATTAATCAATACTAAAAATAATCATGTAGCACTAATTGCAACAGAAAATATTATTCAGTGTTTTATTCTCATGGAACAGTATAAGTGAAAATAGTATCAGCTTGTTTTATTCACCTCAGCCTACAAGTGCTGACTGATGAGTGACACTGTTCTGACTGTTCTGTTGGCAGATTACGCAGATTTGCTATGAAGCGAGTTATCTGTGGCAAAGGGCAGTGTACAAAGTGTTTTGTCCTGGTGCTGAGCATCGTTAGAATGACAGACATCACCAGCGGCAGGTTGGATCAACTGACACTAATTAACATTAATTCTGTGAGCAGCAGGCAAAAGTGAAACTTCTCTGGTACATGTGCTCTCTGCTGGTGTGCTAAGTCAAAGATTTTTTTTGTAAAGGAAGAGACCCACATTTTCTGTATGGGGGTAACTAACCCATTAAGTTCAGAATTTGCATTCTCCCAATTAAACTTTCATTGACATCACATCAATAATCTAAGAGACCAAATTAGTTTTGAACCATGACCTCTAGTGTTTGTATCAAGAAGCTTCTGAAAAATAAGTTGTGCTAAATTACATCTGTTATTCATTGTGTACTGGATCTGACTTGAAATCAGCAGATTCTTAATATTTTTTAATTGTCCAGGATATAATTTAAAGGTTCTTATTGCTTGGTATGTTGGCTATTTTACTCAAACAAAAGACAAGAATCTGTTAAATATTTGACCAGAACTTATAAGCAGAGTCAAATAAAACTAGGAAAACTTCACTTAGAAAAAATTCCACTGAGGCTTCATGAATGTTCTGAATCAACCAGTTGGAGAATATACTATATAAAGTCTCCTGTCATATTATAGTGTTTGGAATTTTGAGGTTAAGGGAATATGTAAAAATATCAGGGTTCAAGAGGTTAAAGTGTCACTTCACTGCTGAGCACTGAGTCCAGTTAGAATTCTTAATCAATGAAGAAAAAGTTTTGCCAACGTTAAACTTTGATGAGAAGCCAGACTTTGCTGACCACTCCCTCCATTTGGCATAGTGATGGAGGGGCAGCAGTGGTCTGCACAGCCAGACATATGAATACAACGCTCAGCAGACAAATGAGCAAAACCTCAGTCCAACTCCTCCTCCTTCTTCTCCTCCTCCTCCTCTCACATCCCTATACATAGATCCAAACAGCAGACATTAAAGAAGTAACTAAGGAGTAAAAACAAAGAGACAGCTATCCGTCCAGTAAAAGCTTGTGCCAGGGCACCATCTGCTCATCCGCTCAGTGGAAGTGGCGGCTTCCAGGGCAGTCAAAGACAACGCAGGAAGATTGAGGGGATGGGGCTCCCTTTGAACGCTGTGAACGAGCAGGGGAACTATGTTTGGATGGAAAGCGCCCCGGCAGAAGGCTACCAGCCGAGCCAAGCGGTAGCAGGAAGCAAGCGCCTTGTGTGTCAGGAGATTTACGGTGACGCGTCCATCCACCTACCATCTGGGCCGACATAAATAAATTTAACCAGACTGTAAAGAAAGGGCAGGGGCCTTACAAAAAAGAAGCAACCATGTTGAGAAAACACAACAGGAAGGGACAATGTTCACTCCAAATAGAGGTGAAGATGAGTGGATTAAAAGTGAAATGATAGAGGGACAAAAGTTTGTTTTTTTCTTTCATAAATTCATCAACTCTTGTTATAAAGGCAAAAAGGTGGATGAGGAGGAAGAGGTGGAAAAGAGCTGAGGAAGAGGTAACAGTTGGCGATGGGAGAGCAAGGTCTAAGATTCTGTCTGTAATTCTCTCTTCCTCTCTCTCTCACACACACACTGTCTTTCATTCTTTGTCGATGTCTCTAACCCACAACTGACATCACTATCTACCACTGCTGAAGACAACGGTCCCAGCCATGACAAGTGACCAATCACAAAAGGCAAATTGTGTATATGTGTGCATGGGTGGTTGTCCTCTGTCACAGCTGGAATGGTTGTACAATCTTCCCGCAGCTCTGTGCCATGTTTACCTTCATAGATAAGACATATGTGTCTGTTACATTCTAACCTCTGGCCTACTTTTTATGGAAAAAAACAGCGTTGCTTGAATTGTACTAAAGCAACCTCAAGTTAAAATCTGGACCCAGAAAGGAAAGGCTTAATGCCCTTATTGTCTTTGCAAGCACAGATGTGACTGCATCTGAGTCTAATGTAAAGTTGTTAATTACTAATGCTACTTTTTTCAGTGTCTAAATAAGGCCTGTGCACCACTTTTAAATGGTTCATTTTGTATTCTCTGCCAAATCAAGTGAAGTGACCTCAAATGTTAGGTTAGCAACTGTTGGCCAGGGAACAAAACTCTCAGATTTAGAGAGCAAACAGTCTTCACCAACTGCTGTGATGCTTTGAGCCAAATTAAATAAGCAATCATCTACATTAGTGATAAGAGGAGGCTCTAGCCAAAACAGAGGGACTGTTGTGTGCTTATTAGCATCTCATAACTAATAACGCAACAGAAGTGTGGCCTTTTTCCAACAGCACAGCTTGCTATTTAGCATGGTGTGACATGTAGTATACCTTTTTATGTAGCTTTTAAACATTTGAGTTAATAAATCCACTTTACACGTTTTTGGGACATTTTTCATTTTTAACTAAACAACTGAACTTTTACTGAATTACTGATGCTTTTATTTTGGTGATATTGAATGATAACCTGCACCTTTTCTCCTCAAAATTTATTCTTACTGTCAAGGAAGGTGCTTTCAGATGCAAAGTACCTCATGAATACACACAGTAACACATTCAGATACTTGGCCTTTGAGCCCCTAGCGGCCTGAGGAGTCATAGCAGTCACTACAGAACTCTGATAGTTCAGTTGCCTCCTTTATACTTTCTGTGTGAAGGGCAGTAAAAAAGAACATTGTTTCTTACTAACCACAGATTCAAACCCTCCTTTTGGGACTATCATTTGATTACTTTTGAATACCATAGATAACAGTACTTAAACTCAAAGAAATTTTTTTTTGCAATTCTCCAGCACTACCTAACTATGCTAAAGATTGACTGGCAATCTGTCACTGAGCTGCAAGCTCCACCGCGACACACACACACACAAAGTTCTGAGAACAAGAATCAAATCTCCATCCTCCAACTACCTTCAAATGTTGAGAGAGAGAGTGAGAGGAGAGAGCAGGCGAGACTGATAACGCCCTCTCCGTCTTAAGTTCAGACAGCGCGTATGCATTTTAACGTGGATACACATCTCGGAAAAAAAAAAATGTCATCAGGGAGGAAAGTGAAGCTTCAAACAAGCGAGAATGTCAGAAGAGAGTTGGAGCTCTGAGTTTGTGTTTATCGCCGTCTCAAGACGGACTGAAGGACTTGGACAGAAGGGAGAGAGAGAGAGGGAGAGAGAGAGAGAGAGAGGGAGAAGTGACCTGACTGCCAATGACGCCAAACCTCTATTTAAAGCTTCACCAACAGAAGAGGCCCGGCACTGACACATTTACCTCTTGGCCTCATCCCTTATCAGCAGCCAAAGACCACTGAAAACATGTTTATTGTTACCAGAGGAGCAAAGATCAGATTAATGGGGAGTATGAATGGGAAGTTTCTCTGACTAAAAGTAAAGACAAACTTTTGGAAAAATGTTTAGTTGATGATTCATGCTCAAGTGTTGCCATGGTGAACAGCAGGTGAAGACAGCTCCGTCTACTGTGCTCAAACACCAACACGATGATCACGCAGAGGGAAACTGCAGGATTACTGTTAAGTGAAAACTCGTGTGTCTTTGTTGTTTCAAAGATAAACAACATTAAGACCTTACATAATTTGGGGAAAAGTGTGGGTCAGGGACAGAGAGTGTTCCCAGGTTACGAAGATCATCTTAAAAACTAGATTAAACCAGACAACTTTGAGGAAAAACACACACAAAATAAGAAAATAAAAGCCTTTAGGAGTCCTGTGAGTGACCATCCAATACAGTGAAAGTAAACCACCTGGCCTCTTGTACTCACACTGGGGAAGAGGGGAGGCAGAGAGTGACTCTACTGGTGGTCCAGCAGCTGCATCCCACCAGTGGACTCAGAGATGTGGCTGCATTCATGTTTAACATCCTTGTGTGTTTATTCACTTGTATACAGTGTGTGCATTTCTGGCTGTGTGTGTGTGTGTGTTTGTATGTGTGTTCACTGAACAAAAGTAGAACTCACCAGAATCCCAGCAAACTGCTTCTCTTCCATCCTTCAGGACCTTGTCTGCAAAGATCCCCTGCCTCTGTGCTGCCTCTCTCTCTCTGTCTCCCTCTCTCTCTGGGATGGACTCGTCCGCCTCTCGCTATCGGAGTTTGAAGTTTTCTGAGGTGGCCGAGGTTCGCCTCGAGTGTCTTCACCCCGTCGCGTCGGTCTCTCTCTCTGTCTTGGGTCCCCCCTCTTGCCTCTTCTGCGTTGTTTTGCGAGTGTAGCTGGAGTGGCGTCGCTGCTTTGTGTTAATTCTGCCCTAATCCAGAAACTTTTCTATGCTGTGAAAAGAACATGTGACAGGCAGAGAGGGGTGGGGGGAGGAGAGGGGGGGTGGGGTGGGGGGTGTAGGAGGGGGAGGCAAGGCAACACTTTTTACTTGTCCCCTTGGCCACGTTCAAAACAATTCTTCAGTATTTGTACGTGACCTGTTTTAAGGCAAAAAGATATCAGTCAAATTAAAAAATTGACAGTTTGCGCTGTAGGAGTTCAGTAAATTAAGAGGTAAAAAATTAAACTCAAAAGACTCTAAGAAAAGATGTGGAGAAAGAATTTAGAAAACATGTAGTAACAGATTTGCATTTTGTAGCAAAGCAGCTGCCATAACAAAGTGCCCTTTTGTGTAAAGAGATTAACTGTTAGGGGAACGTTTAGACTGCCCATTGACTACTGCTGTATGAAAGCCAAACTGGGAAAAGCACACTCAAAAACAGCCAGGATTTAGAAGAAATTGGCAGAAAATACTTCTGATTGAGTGAAAAGTATCTGAAATGCTCATGTTGGCCTCAAATGTTCATGTTTGGTGAGGAGTTTTTGCTCTGTCCCAGCAAATATTTCACCTGTGATCGATTTGAACAGTAAAAATAATGTGATAATGTTACAATAATTTATATTAAATGTCTCACAAGAGTGAAAAAGAAACCCATAGTGATTTGCAAGGATACAAGACAGAGAAGCAGAAAATCCTCAAATTGGAAAAGATGGAACTGCAGAATGTTTGTAAATGCCTTCAACAAATTAATTCATTGATTATCAAAATAGTTGTTGATTAACTTTCTGTTTATTGACACACTGAGCTTTTAAAAGAATTTTCATCAGCTGATCACATAGTTTGTTTGGTGCTGATATACCAGGGCCGGGCGATAAAACGACAACAATAATGATCGCAATATAATTTTATATTTCTATATCTATAGCAAAATATTGCAATATAAAATGATGATATAACTTTCCTCGATAGAACTATAATATATGGTCAATAAATGTTCTAGACAGTATGCACAGGAATGAAACACAACCTGCCAATCACGTTGCAGGATAAGAGGTATGTATTGTGCAAGTTAGGTTTTAGGTTAGTTAGGTTAGATTTTTTTAAACAATAATTGTTTTTCTACCTCAGATTTGTGAAATGTCTCTCTGTATAGAAAGTGTTAGTCACGCTCTGACTTTAAAGAATAGTTTCAAACCACAATTAAATGTCACCCAGGAGCAAAAACCAGCCTTTAAACCTGAAAGAAATAATGATTTCATTTTTATCGTGATAATTATCTGTATCAACTGATACAACTTTTTTTTAGAGTGGTAACACTGTTGGTCATATATCTATCAGCCCTATCAGTTGATGCTCAACTTACAATACATTAATTAATTCATTTTCAAAAGACACTGAGATCTCTATCAGCTCATCTGCACATTACAGTTCTGGAAGATGTCATGTGGAGACTGGAGTGTGAGTCAAATACAGTAGCTCTGCAGCATGCCTCCCTTCATCTAACTCCATCACTGACCTAATGAATAAAAATCCTAGACAGTGTACAAAAAGCTTCACAGCAAAAGGAGAGAGAGAGAGTGGCCAAATATAGCTACCATTCAAAGTTACACATAAACACGCATGCACACTTCCCCTCTCACATGTACAGGAGCCTACAGGGACCTAAAAATGCCCCAGGACATCCATCATACACAGCACGCTGCACACTGATAAAAAAGAAAGAAAGAACGACGAGAAGAAACAAAACCAGTTAAAAACTGAACCTTACCATTCACAATATGATGTTTGATGAAAAAATATGAAGGTAAACATCAACTTCTAGCTCAGCAGTGAGTGACTAACTGGTGTGAAGAGTGGAGTCTATGATCAAGTCACAGTGCTCTGGCTCCATCCCTCTGCTTGACCCTACTAATGTACACAAGGCAGGATTTGAGTCAAGCCTATTGGGCAATCCCAGGAGGAGTGGCAGTAAGGTTACATCAAACTCACTCTGCCTGTTAGCTCTTATAAGGGATGTTCCCAGGCCTAAACAATAAAGACATCTTACAACATCCCATTGTATATTCTTGACACTGGCATAAATGTCCACTTAAAGTGGCAATGGGCAAAAATATCATCATTAGGAAGTAAATGTTGATTGCACAATACAATGGCTATAGAAAAACACCATTATAGCTAAACTTACTTTCACAATGCAATTCTGTCTGCCACCTGGCATGAATTTTCACATAAAACTGAAAGCTTAATCTACAAAACAAAAAAAAGTGTGCCTGCCACTGCTCAACCAAAACAGGCAGGGGACAACACTTTTGTTTTCTTTTGCTAGCTTTCCCCAGGTAGCAGAAATGGCGGTTGGTGGAACAACCAGAGTAACTCTGGAAACCCTACCCAGTAGGGCTGGCCGATAAAACGGTAACAATATATCGAGATAGAACTTTTCCTCAATAGACATTAAAGACATGGTCGATAACAACGTTGATAGAGCTCACGCCACCTGTGTTTTGACAGACAGTACGAAAAACCAATGATAATGAGAATAGCGCCGCACCGAACCAATCATGTGGCTGGAACAGAGTTCAAAACACATCAGGTTAGGTTGACGTACACAGCAGAAAGCGCAGGAGTAAACACACATGCTAATGTTTTGGATACTGCAGCTGTGCACACCTGTACGACAGGAGTAGGAGCAAGATAAAAGAGAAAATGATGACCGAAAATGTTAATGAAAACTCAAGCGACAGCGTTACTGAAGAAGACGCCCCAGCGGACAAATCCCAGAATGACACAGGACTGACAGGTACAGAGAGCCGGTAGAGATAGACACAGCTGATGAAAACTCTGTGGGATTTGGGATTTGTGCCAATAGAAAATACAAAATACAAATACAAATCTGGCTTAAAGTTAGCTAGTTCATTCTACCATTTGCTCTCTTTGTCACCTCTTTCTCTCTCTCTCTCCCTTTTGGTTCAACCAATTATTTTGTATTTTGTTGTCTCAGCCACTTTTAACTCGTCATATCACCGCCTTAACACCAGTGTCCGTTCATGCGACTAGCATACATCTCTCACCTGACACCGGAGCGGAGAGAATCAGAGAGACTCACACTGCCTGCCTCAC
>BRZM01000010.1:15955250-15980821 GCA_033238685.1 Lates japonicus
CTCCCGAGCGGCTTCTTTGGGCTGCAACAGGTTTTCATGTAGAACCTCTTTGCTGCATTATATGACCCTCGCAAGTCCTCTGTTACAGAGAATCATGCAGCATGATGCTGCACCACATACCACTACATAGGGATGGTATGTTTCTGATGGTGCGGCATCTGATCTGATGGCCAGCTGGGATTTGACCACTGAAGCTTTCTCCGTGACAGTTTCTATATCTGGCAAACTGTAAGCAGAATTCAGGCGATTGTTTTTTAGGTGGCACCTCCTGCATCTATAGCTGAAAGGGTGGAAACATCCAGCCAAGCTGTGGTTGGCACCCAGTCTCAATGAGAACCCCTGAGCGCAATTATCACTGGTATCTTGGGTGACTCTCAACAATCTCCTTTGGTCCATCACTTTTGGTCTGCTCTTCACAGACACACAGCTGTGCCGCCTCTTTCATTTCTCAATGATTGGTTGCTTTGGACCAAGCGGCTGCTCAGTTGACTTGGAAATGTTCGCATCCCTGACTTCTGCTTTGCAGTCTAGCTTTTGTGATTTGGGTGTTCCCTCTGTCTTTATGGACTCACAAAATTTTAGAGACATTTCAAAAGATTGAGATGTATTTATACCCTCCGCTGAAGCCTATTGATTACACAGAGCATTCTTTGATATTGTCAGCTTTAATGCATCAGCTGCACCATTGATACAGACTGGTATACCCTATTCAAAGGCAGGCAATCTATAAACAAGTATTTTTAGAGCAGTAATTTTGTACCTCTAGCAGTCAGTGTGGAAAAAGCTACAATAAATCTGCTGGAATAGTTTTACCAACAACCAAACTCCAAAGAGGATGGTACTTTATATTTTGGTATGTACAATTTTATTTTTAAAGTTTAGCCACTAATAAATAATCATTTTAATTAATTAACTAAATACTCCATGTCCAAAATCAGCATGTAATCCCAAGATTGTGATGTTGAGATCCATGAAGTTCCTGTGCAAACCCTGTCCTCAGGACTTCTTGTCACTGAGATGGTTCTGTGTCTGGCAGAATTTTGGGGGCTCGTGTCCATGCTGCAGAATGAATTAGAGACTGATCAAGACACCTCCCTGATATGGTGCAGTGGACAAGAAATATAAACATCTAAAGTGCTTAAAACTTTAGCACAATTTTTCTTATATGGTGTGAAGTTTCTGTTTGTATCCATTTCTAAAGGACACTCCATATATAAAACCTGTACCTGTTCTAGTAGCCAACTGCCTGGTCCATTTGGACCTGTCTGGGACGAACTGCAGTGAACTAAGTTTGTATACATCTCATTATGAGGCACCCTATCCACCGTTGCTGTCGTGTCTCTGGGATGGGGATTCAGGCCAGAAACCAGAAAGGAGGTAGCGATCCACCTGAGGAATATGAATGGCCACCAAAAACAATGTTACCTCAGTTGACTCACAGTCATCTTAGAGCTCCTCATGCATAATGCTTTGAGTGATGGTGAAAGCTGCCGAAGGCACTGCAAGCCGTGTATACCACCCATATGAATTATACAAATGATACATTGTATGAATAACCTTACAAGAACCTTTGTTTCCTGTGTTTGTTCACATCTTTGCTTGGCAAGAGGTGGCTTTGTCTTTGTTGTTACTGTGTCTAAATTTAAACTGTATGTCTGCCATTGACAAAAGCAGTGTCTTGCCGCATTGCCAGATATGCTAACAACTGAAAGGATGACAAACTTTCTACTCTCAGAGGAGTTCAGTGACTCACAGCTTGAATGTGTCTGCCCTGCTGTTGCTGCTGAGATGGCGGTTCTGCCTGGTTCACTGTAAATATACAAAGCTCAGTGGCAAAATGTTAAAGTTACCGTTGTCCTCGGGATGTTGTTTAGTGTCTGTCTCCCTCTGGAAGATGTGAGTTTGGTGAAAAGTGCTGGCTGAACGGGAGGTCATTTATTGTTTTATATACTGCTTTGGCAGAGCTGTACCGCTAAGGGGCTGGCGCACAGTAGGGACTGCACAGGTTGGCTAGAACAGACATAAATGTCGAATTTTCATTTTTCCCTCATGGGGGTCAGAGAGTCAGTGTCAACTTCTGAATCTACTCTGGGCTCTACTCTTTGCTCAGTGACACTCAGCCGGGACAGTGTGTACTGCCATGATGTCTTTTGTTAAATTTTAATCCCATTGCTAATTCAGTACATGTTCCTCCCAGTGATAGAATATTAAGTAGGTACATTTACTCAAATACTCTACTTAAGTACAACTGCAGTACTACTTTTTCTCTACATTTATCTGATTGCTATAGTTACTGGATTTATTTTGCATTCTTTGCATGTTACTTTTCATAAACAATAATATATAATCAGCTTCTGTGCCTCTAATCTTCTACTGTATATATAAAAATGAGGGTATTTAGTATAATACAGATATTTTAAACTGTTCTCAGTGAAGTTGTCAAAGATTTACTACAAGATCATGTTTTCCTAAATCTGGTGCTGCAACCTGCCTTAATATTTTAAAGATAGAAGATGATTGCTGTCAGCAACAACACAATGACAACTTTACTATTATTGTCCTCTTGACAACTTCACAATGAAAGTCGTCACCCTGTGAATAACAGCAGCAGAAATGTTCAGTTTGCATTAGCAGTAACCGATAACAGCGTTCAGAGAGTAAACAGAAGCTGAAATGTCAGTGAGCTAAAATTACAGACCGTAATACGGTTCCATATACATCATTTCTTGTGAATCCCTGGACATGAAGGCAATTTTATTAGAGTGGGAATGGCGGACTCTGCCACTAACAATGAAAACCATCATATTATTAAATGTCCAGTACATTCATTGGATATTTTTGAAAATGTTGAAAGTGCAAATAAAATGCCACAAATATCCAACACAGTTATGATTCTGCTTTTGTTACTCTCAGTACATTTTTAACATAATACTTACTAAAAAGTTTTTGAGTGAAAAATGTAACTTGTAATGGAGTTTTTACATTGTCATTCTACTGCTTCAGCAAAGATCTTAATTTCTCTTCCAACCATGGTCTCTCTTTACCACGGTTACCTGCACTTCACAGTGACCGTTTGCTTTCTTCCTTGCTCGCCTCACTTCATTTTACACCTAGGAGCAGGGGCTTGTCAAGCAGGTCGGTTTCATGGAGGAATAGTCCAGCCTGTGACTAAATCCTCCTCCTCCCGTTAATGTGGGCCATGAATTTTTGTACTGAATTATGTGCATGAATGGAAGTCATTGCATCTGTTCTGCTTTATTTGATTCTCAAGCTTTGTCTCCACCTTATCTCTTTTAAAAACTCACCTTGTGACTGTGAGAGCTGCTCATGTCTTGCTGTTAATTATCATTTATCCTTTAGGGAAAACTGTCTGAGGAGAATTTGTCTTTTAGTGTTGGCCTGTAAGTTTGAATTATTAACCAATTCCCTTTTTAATCTGTGCAAATACCAACACCCGGTCAATTGATCATTGGTGATGGATCACAGTGCCAGGGAAAATGGATTTGTCTGATAGTTTTAACCTCCTACGCTGAAGTGATGAGATGCTACTTAAAATCTTACAAGAACTTGGCTTTGATGGTGGGTGTATTTGCTTAGAACTCTTCCTGTATAACAAACACACATATATCATCTTTATTTCATGATTAATTGGCTCAGCGGTTCCTGTACATTCATTCCTATAGTTTCAAGATCCTTTATTTTTGAAAGTGGGTGATTCTTTCAAGATGGGAAAGCTGATTTGATATGCATTTTGTTGGGTGGTGGGTAGTGGCTGTACTGCTGCCTTGATGATGTATAAGCAGGGAAAGTGTAGGTGAGCACAGCATGTTTTGATTTCTTACACACATTTGGAATGCCTTATCCCATTTTATGTAAAACTTGACATTTGATGGATAGTCAATATAACAAATTGAGGAGCTGAAAGTAATTAATTTTCCTGGTATGGGTGAAAGCTTGACTTGTTCCAGTGTAATACAATTACACTTCTTATTGCCTTTGGTCTGCTGTCGGGAAATTGTTAGACTTCTCTGACAGATGAGCACTCGTACACACACTTTGAAGACTGGTGTCTGCCTATATTTCTTTCAGCTGCTGGAGCCAGGGGGCATATAACCACATAAATGGACAAGTGCATGGGAAATAAGTAACTGGACTTTTCAAACGTACGACGAATAACCCATTTCACATTTTATAGTTGGCTTCAGCTGATTGACCTGGCTGTGTTCTTTTTATAACCTCTTTAAGCAAGGGGATACAGGCGTTCAAGTCAAATGAAAATAAAAAATAAAAATATTATTCCCAGTTTATTTTCTCACCAATACAAAACACGGAATTATTGTGAAAAGAAATATTTAAAAATGCTTATTGTAAAGAAATATTTACTCCGTACAAAGTAAAAGTTCTGCACTGAAAATCCCACTTAAGTAGAATTAAAGTATTTACAGCAAATATAGTTAGCAATTTAAATTATGAACTCATTATGAGAAGAGACACTAGTTTACTACTTTAAATACAGGTGGGTTTGTGAAGAAATCTGAGGGGTCATGAGATGATTAATTGGGGAGGACAGACAAGTTCTGCAAATCTCTATTCATTTTCGGAATTTCTGTAATCCTTTTTTTGTGTGAAAATGTTGGATCATTGCTCTTGTGCCTTGATTAATTATTAAATGAAACCATCTGCAGTTTGGAGAGAAATCTCTCTTTGGTTGAACAACTAATAACTCATAGATGTGAAATGTGACACTTGGGCCCCAATAGATACTGATTTTCTGTATTTTTCTCACAAGCCGAAAAGGTCAGAGCCACTGATCTTATACAATGCCTTGTGTTTTACATGGTTATCATATGTTGTTTTATATTGAATATCAGTCTTGATGATAATAATATATTACATAATTAACATATTAAGATACTTAAAATGGCATATTTCTTCTCTCATTAAATTCAGAAATTATATTTCACGTTTAACTGCTGGATTTTATTATGTCTCATACTTTGATGTAGTCCTCTCAGTGTGCACTACGCCTTCACGTTTCCATATCATACTTGTGTATGCCAAATTTTGAATGAGTTAGTTATTGGTTGGTGTTAATATCGGTGATGTCAAATATCATGCTCATGAGCCTGCCACATAAATCTGATTTTCCACTTGAACAGGTACACTTTTAATTAATGAATGTGAAAACAGCCTTCCGGTGAGTAGCTTCGGCATACATAATTCTGCATGCAGTGAGCTCAAACATTAAACTGTGAGAGGAAAAACACATTTCTGACCAAGGTGAACTTTAAGCATCAGATAACTAGTGGAGTACAAAGCATAAAATTCTCATAGTGAAATGTTGTGGGTAGAAGTATAAAAGTATCGAAAATCGAGGTACCTTGAGAAATGGTATTAAGTACAGTGCTTGAGTAGTATGTGGTTCTTTTCAACGCCGTACACTATATCTGATGGTCCCAGGTACAAGTCAGTGATGACCTGAGCCAAATCCTATCATTAAAACTGTAGCACTTCAGCCGGATCTCTGAATGAAAGAACATTTGTATGGCGTCTTCCTTTGCACTCACGGCAGATCTTGACCAAGTATTGCCCAACAGATATGTGTGTTCTGCTTGCAGAAAGCCATTTTGGAGAATTTATTACATTCAGCAGAAGCTAAATACATATTTGTTTCATAAACAATGATAAACATTGTATTATCCTGTACAAAGCCAAACCATATGGCACAATTAAATCAATCCTGAAAAGAAATTTGCAATCTGTTTTATCCTGATTTTCACAGTATCATCTCATTTGTTCTGGATTTTTAATGCCATACATGTACATATAGTATATACATTTAGGCCGATCAGTCACATTGTATTGTAACAAGATGATCACTGTTATTCACCCCACCTGTCAGTGGTTTTAATGTTGTGGCTGATCGATGTATGGCACTGCATGATACATTTGGGGGGAAAGTTGTATTGAAGAAGCTTTGGCTGAAAATACAGTAGCATCATTTGTTTTAGCCTGCTCAATTTGCATTTGTGGCCAGCTTTAATCACGATTCTATAACCATTTGTTCAGCCCTCATAGCCAAAGTTTCTTTGTACAACTTTAATCACATTCGCGGTACTGAACATAACACAATCCATTTGTCTCTCTGTTTCTCCGCTAGCTGTTTGGGGCCTTGTTGCGAGACTGCTGCTGCGCTGACCTCTCCTACATGAACCTGTCCAAGAACTCCTTCTCTCACAGGTGGGCGTTCTCCTCCAGTGTACAGTAAATCCCCGTTAAGGCTTGTTTTTTTCCTGTTTTTTTTTTTTTAAAAGAAAAGCACACAAACACATTTGTTTTCTTCCTCTGACTCAGCCAAACAGCTCTGGAGGAATTCCAGTCAGGAGGCGCTGAGCAGAGCGAGCTTCATCATTTATTTTCTGCTGTAGATTAGTGTTTAGCCCTGGACCTCACTGACGGAATTAGCGTGCACACTCGACTCGCTCACCTCATTTGTTCTGCCTTGCTGCATGCGTGTTTGTGTGTGTGTATGCGCGCTTCCAAAATGTGTTTCCCTTTTTCTTTAATGTACACATGTCTCTGTTTGCTAACAAGTTTTCTGTCTGTCAAGCACTTGTATGAATGCCCTCAAGAGTCTCTTCTGTGTTTCAACATGTGTATGTGTGTGTGTGTGTGCGTGAGTGTTTACCTAGCTAGCAGGCAGAAGCAGCTCTGGTTCTGATCATGTCGTGTCCCCCAGGAGCCCAGGAGCTTCCCTGCTCAGCATATTACATTACAGAATTACACAGAAAGAAGTTGGTGAAAAATGAGACTAATTTTAGACGGGAATTATTGTTCCATTCCCCAGGCTCACACGCCTGCATTTTTTCCCTCTCTGTCTGTTTCTTTGTATCTACTGTAATTCTCTATCCATCTTTTACTTTTTTGCATATGTCTAGCTGTTCCTCTTTTTTTCTCTTTTTCACCTTTCATTCATGCCTCCCCCTTTTTATTAATGTGAATTCTTTCCCTTGCTGGAGCTCTTGGCCTCTCAACTCTCTTTCTCAACTCCATTTATAACAAGAAGATTGAATTTCCCACTATCCCCCCTTCCTTTTACTGGTGACATCCTCCATCCATCTTCTCTGTCTGGTTTTGAATCCCTCCCTTCCTATGGCTGGTTTCCTCTTCTCTTATACTTTTCTTCTTGTTCAGTGCCTCCTTTACTCTATCACCTCCTCTCCTCTTTCCTTTCCTTCCTCCTCATTCTCAGAGTATGTTCCCTGCTCTTCGTCATCTCTCCTCAACACCCCTTGATCTTCCCCCACCTCTTTTTCACATCCTCCTCTCACTCTACTGTACCTCCCTCCCTCCCCTTGTTAGCAGTTCATGCCCCTCCTGCCAGTCATGCGTCTTCTGGTATTAAGCATGCTGGCTCCGTGCTGCAGCTGGTCAGTCGGCTGCGGTGCTGTGGTGACAACACAGAGCCAGAAAGCTGGACCGAGCTGATAAGAACCGCCTGGCTGCCGCTCGCGCGGGCCTCCTTCACCCATCTTTTCACCATATTTGCGCTGCTTGCACTGAATCGGCGCGAAGGCATGAAACGGTCCATGTAGATATAGTTACACACATGCACATGCGCTAACAAGCTACTGATACAGCTCTCTGGAGGGTGTTTTGTGCGAGAGACAGTGACACTGTATCTGCTTATGCGACAGAAGCCATTCTGTATCTCCTGACAGGCTGTATGCTAATTATTACGAATGGGTCAAAGAAGAGCGGGTGTCCCACACACTTGGATGTTATCTAAAGCAATGACGGGGGCTTGTAATGCAGCTGCCTGCTTTTCCCTCACTACTATCTTAATGTTTTCATCTCTGTCTTTTTTCCCCTCCTCCCACCATTGCTCTCTCCCTTATGACCTTTTCCATTTTTACCCCTCATAACTTCATTTTCTCCCACTTTATCTCTCATTTTTCTTTTCTATTCATCTCCTCTGGCTACATGCTGCTTTATCTTTTAACCAAGTTAACATGCTTTTATCTTTGTGGGGTGAATGTTGGAGCTGTCTGGAAGACATGTGACTCAGTCAACCATACATTTGCTTAATCACTGGGAAAAATGGATGCACCATAGTTCAAGGAATAAAATAATCTTTTGGTCTAGCGTGTGTGTGTGTGTGTGTTTGAGGAGTGTGTGTGTGTGTGTGTGTTTTTAAATTAACAGCCTCCACAATCAGCTGTGGTAGATAATGTTGTCATGTCACAAGCCAACTTGGCAAGTGCTAAATCATATTCTAATGGTCCTGTTTTAACAGTGCAATCATAACAATCAGTGTAAAGCACTGGGTCATGTGCACAAGGACAATAAGGGCTTATACTCCCGGTACGATATGCACAAAGTGGAATAGAAATTGGAGGGGTGTAGTGATTAGTCATTATATTCTCAGCCAGTCACATTAGGGGTCTCGTACCCATTAAGCAGCTGTGCCAAACACATGGGCACATGACAAAATTGGCTTAGCAATCAGAGAGGAGAGGGAGAGAGGTGTTTCAATTGTGAAGCCCTGGATGTTTAGATAGCATACAGATATGCTAAAGGCAGATGATGTCTCCTTACATTAGCGGTTATGATGGTTGATGTGTAGTTTTATTTTGAGAGAAAATGACACATGCCACCATATCTGTACTCACAACTGGAAAATTGCAGTTGAAATATTTGAAGCAGTTTAAATGTCTCTACCATGTAGGGTTTTTTGAGCCTTTGAAATGTCTTTGCATGGAAGTAACTGCTGATGTTGAAGCAGTGAAAGGGACTGAAGTGGCAGTTAAAATGTGAGTTGAAGTTAAAACTGTGAAAGTAGCTCAGGTTTCAGTGGAAATATAAACATGACAATGACACAAAATTTCAGTGTTGAAAGTGCAGTTCAAGTATAAATACTGAAAGCATTTGAAGAGTTGAAGTGTCATATGGAGGGAAGGACCTTCAATGATTTTAGGCATATTTGAAGTCCATTTGTAAGGCAAATGCACCGTAAACATTCTATTTTAAAAAAGTATGACACACCTCAATGTTTCACTTTAGTACTGAATAAAACTCTATAGCAGTTTTGTGAATCAGCAGTTGTGTAGTTGTCAGCACACTGAAATGCAGTTTAGAGTCTAGTGTCACTATATCAGTGGGAAACATACAGTATAGATCACACAGACAGTAACAGCCACCACTTAGGTCCAGACTGAAGAATATCAGTCCTATTGGATGGATTTCCATTAAACTTGGCTCTGATCTTCATGTCCCCCTCAGGATGAATTGTAATGACTTTGGTGATCCCATGACTTTTTATCTTGTGCCATCATCAGATCAAAATCTTAATTTGTCCAGTACTCCGAATTGTGACCTGCATTTCATTGATTTGCAATACTAATGGCAGTCTCAACTGTACCTTGGGTTTAGTGCCAAGTAAAAAAATGTTAGTGATGTTGGTGATGGCTGCAGACTCCCTTTTTTCTCTATTACTCTCTGATATGTGGTTTTAATTTTGATTTACACAACCATACCTGGTATTAACAGATTCTGTAGCAAAAGAAAAGTGAAACGTGCATTTGCCAACATTTTGACATCATAACTGGAAACACACAGTTAATAACATTAACGACTGCATTTATGGAACTGAGTCCTTGGTAACAAAATTAGTTGCACCTGTGCTTTTCCTGCCAGGATGAGTCAAAACGTCTTCCATGAAAAATCTGAAATGCCATGTTATAGATGAGTGTCATATTAATCATGCCATGTCTGTCATGATGAGATTGTTTACTTTGACTGTCAAATTTGAAATCTGCAGAGCATTTTGGCCGGTGGTGTATAAAGTACATTTCAAGCCATGTTTGTGTGTGTAGATATATATATATATATAGAATATATATGTGTGTGTCTGTGTCTGTGCGTGTGCAAGTGCCTCATCATTGAAAACAGCACTCGTTGTTTATCAGGAAGATAATAGAGTAGTGTAAAAACAGGCTTCTGTGCTGCACGAGTAAACATCATATCAGCTGCCTGAAGAGAGGTAGCAGGTAATCTTTTCCAGAAAAACAAGCCTTGTCTTTCTGGAAGATGAATTCATCCTCCCCCTCTTTCTCTCTCTCTCTTCCCTCCTCTTTGCCTATCATCACTTTCTCCTGCCATCTCCAGACCCCCTCCTCATCCTCCCCTATGGTGAATTATTTGTGCAGTGGGGGCTGAAATGGCAGATTGGCTGCTTTGACAAGTTCTAAACACAGATCTGAACCTGTGTACTACATCCATCCTGTGAATGCTGAGGAGAGTCCCCTGATGTATTATGACTCAGAGGGATGTTGTACATACACACAGATGTCTTCTCTGTCCTTCCTCTGATGACAGGCTAATGTACTGTATATGCCAGGCAGATGGTTGGATAATTGGTCAATGTTACCTTTTAACTGGTGGCAGTAATTAATACCGACTTCACCTTTTCACAGTGTCTGGTTGATATAATACTGAACCCAAATGTCACAGCCAGCATCTGTCTGCCTTAGCCTTCTTTCTTTCCCTTCCTCTCTCGTTCCTGTTTCTCCCCTTCCTCTCTGTCAGTTCTCTGCTCATCTGCTGCAAACTTTCTGTCACTCCCTATCAGCATATCACGTCCCTCTGTCATCCTTTCTTGTCTCGATCGGTCCTCTTATCTGTTCTCATCATTCTCTCACCACCTTTCATTTTCAGTCTGTCTAAATGCCTGATGGTGATCCATTGTTAATGCTCACCCCCTGTCCTCCTCTCCCTCCCTCACCCTGTACATATTTTTAAAACTGTTCTATTCTTTTCTTTACTGTCCTTTTTCAGGAAAGCGAGGGACTCTCTGCCAACTTTCCGCCAGTTCTTCAGCTCCGCATTCAGCCTAACCCATGTCAGCCTGGCCTCTATGAAAGTCCCTCCTGATTCACTGAGGTGAGTCACTGTCACAGCCAAGGATTTAAAGGGGCCTTTGAAACCCTTAAGATCTGCAAGCGGATCTTAGATGCAAATCACTTGTATAGAACTGAACTACAGAAGTCTGAAAAAGGAGCAGCTGTACATCTTAATCTTAACCACATTCAGGTTGACCCCTCTTGTATGTGTCATTGCTATATACCTCGGCTGATCATATTGTAATTCAGTACAGCAGAAATGAAAAAAATCATATGTAAATTCAGTTAAGTTGTATGGAAGATGTTATCCCCCAAATGACCTTGCATGTAGGTGGCCACACTACTCATTAAACACATCCAGCTGTAGATACCTGCAAAATATAATATAAAATAAACAAATCAATCTTAGAAACACCCACTTCTAACAGAGGACATAACTTCAGAACACTTTTAATTAAGTTGCCAAAGCACCTTAATCCAAGGAGTATTTTAAGTTGATATAAAGGGGGTCAGGGGACATCTAGTAGTACAGAATAAATAGGGAACTATTTATGTTGTCATTAAGATTTATTAGGAATACATTGCTTGGTTGAGATGGCAATATATTACATACATACAAAATGTATGTACGGAATATGTTTTGGGTGTGTGGTACTATACTGTATGTCAGTTGTTGGTGAAGTGCAAACACACAAGCCTGTAGTTAGGGATGAACCAATCTGATATATGCTTAATCAGAATCAGTGCCCTAATTATGGTCTAGTATCATGATGTAACCAATCCACTGTAAACACAATTTCTTAGTCATTGTCATTATACAACAGCAATCCCTGTCCTCATGTTACATTGAAATGGTTCCAGTGAGTTCCACACATGGAGTTTTACAAGCCTGAGACTGGCAAATACACAAAATTAGTTAGTAAGTAATTAGTCAGAATCTCTACTGGGAGACAAAAAGTTGGATTGGTATGTTCCTTTTTACAACGGTAAACTAGTATAATCAGTGGATGATGCCCCAGTACACACTTATTTGGTAACCAAATCTTCTGCTAGTGCCTTATTAAAGTTGCATTAGTTGTGGTGTTCCTGATGTGGTTATGTAATGAATATTCTGCTGACTATATTCAGCCTTGACTTAGAGCATCACCTCTTATGACAGCAAACTGGCAGCCAAGTCTCTTCCCCTTCATTTTAGAGAACCTCTGGACAGGACGCACATACTGAGTTGGCAAAATAAACAGCAATAAAAGCCAAGAGAATGGACACTCTGGTAATATTATACTGATATTATATAAGAAAGATGGCATAAAGTCACTGAGGAACAACAACAGAAGTATGTTACAATGTGTAACATACTTCTGCTCCATATGTTAAATGCATAAAATATGAGTTTAATAGTCAGTAGGTATAAATAAAATACTGAGTGACAAACAAATACCATGAATTATAATAGTGAAATTCTAAATACTGTTGTGGCATTGTAAGTGAGATAGTAGGACATAGAATATCACTGTAAAGTCATTTAGTCCTTCTAGATATTACTGTGTCAAAGTGCTAATTGGAATATTATAGGAATATTACAATAGGCTTAGAATTATAAACCAAGTTAATGTATTGTGCCAAAAAATCTTTTATTAAATTGTTACAGTGTCTCCCAGCCTTTCTGTAATGAATGTCACGCAAAGCAGGAGTAAATGAAATCCGTAAAATAATCCGATTAAGAAATGAAATACTGTAAATGAGCCAATATGGAGGTGTAGGAGACATGTTTCCTTATTTCTGACATTGTTTGCTAGTTTTTCCCCGCAGATTATAGTCCTGCAGCTGTATGCTCACATACAGTAAAAGGTGACTTAAATGTGGAGAATGATGGTGAAATGAGCCTTTACAGATCTGAAATAATGTTATGTTTGGCTCTGGTCAAGGTTTACAATATTAGTATCTTGTGTGACAACTCACGCAACTTATTACTTTTGTGTGTGTGTGTTAACCACAGTTTTTACCGATACCCTCTCTGTGTCAATAACCATTTGTGCTGCTGACAATGTTTAGTCAACTTGAGGCCTGTGAGTGGTAGAGGATGTAATCCCACGGGGGCCACTCATGCTAAAACTGTATCCACTCATGCTGCTGTGAGGTACTTTACTTTAAAACACTGGGTAAAGACTCTTAAAATGTAAGAATTTAAATGCATTATTCTCTTGTTCTCTGGCCTGCAATCTAACCCTAATGTGTAGCTCATGCACAGTGTCCTTGAGGAGGCAGTAGTACACTCTAACCATCAGTACAAGCAAAGCCACTCAGCACACAGGGATGTTATTTTTCTTGTTTTTATTGTCTTGAGTTTGAATACTAAAATAGCTTGGACCATATGGGGAGCAGTTTGCATCCAAAGCATCAGTGAGATTTAATCATCAAGGCTCACATTAGGTTTCAAACGTTTTTCCTCTACAGTGGAGCCATTTTCTATTATGTTAGTAGACTGGCCTTCAATTAGAGGACACAGATTGAAGCCTCCTGCATTGGCCAGCGTCCACTGTGCTGACGTATCTTTGTGCGCAACTCTGTGTGCATACCACTTTCTGGAGATCTGTCACTAAACCAGCTCAGTGAGCAGCCAAGCAAAAAGTGAATTTCCCTACAGGGATAAATGGAGTATTGTTATATTACAGTTTCTCTGTTAGGTGTTTAGCCTGCTGTTTGCTCCTCATAGCCAAAAAGCACTATCAGTAGCCGAGTAAACAAAGCAAACTGCCAACAATTGAGGTGATTGTTTGCTGCATGATGGATCTCAGCCAGAATGGACGGAGCAGACTCCCCACTTAGCACTTCTCCTCATTACCTCCTCATGGTGCATAACTCTTAAATGTGTATTCATTGCACAAGAACAAACTCCAGCAGGGCCTTGATGTGCAAATGCAGTTTTCTCTCTGTATCCAGCTTAGCCTGTGCATGTATGTGTATGTGTGTGCACACAACAATTGGCCACTTCTCCTGAATAAATATTGACGGTTTTTGAGGTGATTCCTGGTGCGGAGTTGGTGAGCTATGAATCTTCCTCCTAAGCTACTTTTCTCTAAATCCTTTAAGATGGCTCTAAAACTTTTAGGTGTGCAGAGGAGAACGTGGGGTAGGATTGGGCGGTGGGGAGGGGTTGGATGATCCATTCAGGTTGTTAGAGGGAGGAAAAGCAGCAATTGGATTTATGTGGGACTGATCTTTCTCTAATTTTTGCCTTGCCTTTGTCTGTTAATTGCCCTTTGTCTCCCCATTTCTTCTTATCTCAGTATCATTCTGCTCACTTCTCTGCTTCCTTATCTGCTTTTCCATTAATCTCTTTTTGCTTTTGCCTTCCCCTGTTCTCTCTCTCTTTTCCTATCCTACCCTGCCTGTGTTTTCCTTCAGGGCTCTGTTCCTGGGTCTGTCCAATAACCCTCATATCACTGATTTACACCTGGACATCAGCAGCTGTGAGGTACGCTCTGTCAGTCTCTGTCAGTCTGTGCTGCTGTAGGTATATTCAGTCATCTTCTCCTCAGATTAATGCTCGTGGCTGTCCCATCATGTTCCACTCCTCTCTGTCTTCCTCCCACAGTTGAGGTCAGCAGGTGCCGGGGTGATTCAGGAGCTGTTTCCTCGAGTTTCATGTGTGGGGACTTTAGACATCTCTGATAATGGTAAGACACACTCCTGCACACATGTGCACGTGCTTGACCCATGCTAGAGACTAAAAGTCAGAATATCTTGCTTCTGTTGCACAGATTTTGACAATTATTTTTCAAAAACTATTTCTCATGGGTATCCCAAATTTATTGAAGTGACATACTAAATTGTTCGACCACCCCTTGGTGTTAACATGCATTTAAAAATCTTTTAAACTTTATGCTCTTAACTTTTTCAAATTATTTAGTACAAGTAACAATAATTCAGACAGGTACTGTATGTTAAGGAATTTATAATTTGTAGCAAATGCTTGTACACTCAGAAAAGGCTCTGTTCTGTGCACAAGCCATGAAGAAGTTGAGCAGTGATAAGAATTCTGCTGGGAAAACTAATTCCCCCTTAATGAACATGTGTGAACATTAATCTTAGTTAAATCAACAATATCAAAAGTTAGTGTGGTGGAGGCAGCTGCACCACCAAATGGTTTTGGTATTAGTGACAGGTTATAATAGATGAGCTGAACACCTGCATGAGTATGATTGGATGTTACTAGTCAGCCAGTAGCCAAACAGCTGGTGAATCAGCAACTGATTCTTGAATAAAGCAGCTGATGCCAGTCACCTAATGCAAATGTGACTTCAGTGCTGTGTCTGAACTAATGCAGTGCTCCATAAAAAAAAAAACAATGATGGGTTCAAGTTCTCCTATATTCAAGGCTGATTATCAACTGGTAAAAGTGCACAAAGTTTCACCAGACTCTGAGAGACTCCAGCAGTCCCAGAATCACTGCATGTCTTCATTTGGTAATTCAACTAATTGCACATTTGCTTGGTAATACACTACGAAAATATAATCCAAATTGAGACAGGTATGTCTAGTCTGTCTAGTAAAGGAGCCCTGTATCGAAATCTAGTTTTCCATCCATCCATTAGCTATACAGCTCATCCTTTGAGGGTTGCAGGGGGGCTGAAACCAATCCCAGCTGGCAATGGGCAAGAGGGGTATCACCCCAGATAGGTCACCAGTCTATCGCAGGGCCAGCATATGGAGGCAATCATTCACATTCACACCTACAGACAATTTAGAGTCACCAATTAACCTGCATGTCTTTGGACTGTGGGAGGAAGCCGGAGTACCCTGAGGAAACCCACACAGGCACAGAGAGAACATGCAAACTCCACACAGAAAAGCTACAGCTGAACAGGGGTTCAAGCCCAGTGAAATTTAGTTTTAAGACTTTTACTTTTTAAAATTAGTTTTTACTGTGCTGGAGTGTTGCATAGTCTTACAATAAACTGTGTTTATTGTTCCAGTATATGTGTACTTGGTGACCTCTGGTCTTCTGGGCATAAAATGTAGTTTCTACATAGTATCATGAGTGTACTGTACTTGATGAGAGGGTACACACGCAAGGTAGTATATTTATGGGTCCAAAAGCAATTTTTTTCCCTAAGGCCCCCTGCATGAGTGTGTTTGTCATCATGTAACTCTGCTGTCAGAATCCTATGAAATATGGACTGTGAAATATGTATAATATATAAGCAAAAGATGTCCTCATCAAAAGATTCACTCCTTCTGGCTCAATTTTAGAATGTGGTGTGGTGAATCTTCTGAATCTACATTATAATTTGAGAGCCACAGAATTCTTGGACTCTACTGCGTGCTAACAAATATTCCACATATTCAGTGCTTAACCATTCTCTAACACCAAAGATAAAAACAAATGTATATCTTGGGCTATATTCCTCACCAGCGTACTGCTTTTACCATTTATCCTGCCAACCACTTCCCACAGACAAAAACATGGCGGCTCTGCCTTATGTACCAAACAGCAATGAATCTATTTACTAGATTAATAGAACCAGCAGTGTTTGAAGAGACATTAATACGTGTCTCCTTCAACAATCTCCGGTGCAGCTCCTCTCCTCCCTCCTTCTCTGTCATGTCACAGTTTCCTGTCATTGCCACAAAAATAGACTCACCTCAGATTAGAGGCATGTAAGCTTATTTAACCACAGTTATTATTTTTCTCTCTTTTGAATGAGCTATTTGAGTCTTTGTTGCTGAAATATCTCACCATGGTAACCATGTCCTCTTAGCAGCATCCTCCATCCTTGAGCTGTGAGTAGGTGAGAGTGGTGTGGGGTGGGGGGGGTGTTAATTGGGAGTATTTTGGAATTTCAGTGGGCAGTGATATTTTGTTCCAAAACAGACCATGAGACAAAAAAAAGAGCTTTGAAAGCCAGAAATGTTAGCACCTGGCAAAGGAAGTAATGAGTCACTGGCATGATAGCCCAGAACTGGTCAGTTTTATGAGTTAAAAATCTGACTTTTTCAGTTCAATTAATTAGTTAAAATCCTGTCTTTATGTGTTCAAGATGAACCATCTTAAAGTTTTATGCCTGTTGTTGTGTTTGATTGGTGCTTACAAGGATGTAATTAAACATCTACATGGAAGTGGGTTTCCACAAAGGCTCCGTGGAGCGCAGTATTGCTGCCGTTGCACTTGTACTCTAGTGATGTGTGTTTTGTTTTGTGTGCAGGTTTGGATGCTGACTTGCTTGCTGTCATCCCAGCACTCTCCAGGCACCCCTCCCTCAAACACCTGATGCTTGGGAAGAACTTCAACATCAAGGGCAGGTACGGACCACGTGGGGAAGCAGCAGTACAGATGGCTGAGAAGATGATACTGATGTTGAATGTTTTCCTCTCTTCTCTGCCTCCTCAGGGTGCTGGATGAAATTCTGCAGAAACTAGTTCATTTGGTGCAAGAGGAAGAATGTGTGAGTTGGGTTATGTAACATATTGTACAAGCGCGCACACACATACATGCTCAAAAAACCTCTGTGGTGTTGTGCACAGAAACACACCCACACATGCTTCACAGATTTGTCACAGCACATGCGTATCCTGTGCACGCACACACACACACACACACACACACACACACACACACACACACACACACACTTGTCACCATTTAAATTCTTGTGTCCTTGTTCATGTGCATTGAAGCTCATCTCCCACCTGCCGCACACACAAGGTGCAAACGTGCACACGAGCCATGATGTCTGTGGGCCCAGCGAATGATTCATTTGGTCTCAGTTTGTCATTCGCGAGACTCCCGAGGGTCTCTCTGCTCTCTGCTCTGCAAATCCAGCATGACAAGTAGCTTACTCAATTATTTACCACTGTTGATGGTGATAGCTCACAACTATGCTCTCGCACTGAGTACAGACTGATGTGTGTGTGTGTGCACATGCAGAGGCATAGACGGGTTTAAATGTGTAAGTTTAAGGCATTACACCAAATTTCTCAGAGGTTGGCCTGTTAGTCAGCTCACCCAGTAAGTGATGACAACACAAACATCAAAATCATCTGTGTGAGTCTCCTGCTGAGCTTTGATCCGATACCCCATGCTAACACACGGTATATGAGTCATAGAGGGCTGCTAGAATGAAAGTGAGAAAATGAAAACTCTCAGCAGCTGAAGTGTTATGGAGCAAATTTAAAATACATAAACAAGATTTTAAAAAAGAATAGCTGATTGTTTAAAGGTTGCTACCACTCTCCCGTCTGTTTGCTCAGAATGAAGCGGGAGTCTGGAGACACTTAGCTTAGCTTAAGGGGAGGAAACAGGGGGGACACAGATAGCCTGGCTCTGTCCAAAGGTAACAAAATCCACCCACCAGCTGAAGCTAAAGCCAAAGCTTGTTAACTAACTTGTTACATCTTGTTTCTTTGAGCTGTACAAAAACCAAAGTGAAAAAACAGCAAATCTCTATGCCTTCATGCTAACCTCAGCCAGCTGGCTGATAGCTGCAGCTTTATATTTTGCATAACTCTTGCCTAGAAAATGAATATTTTTTAAATTGCCACCCTAATCAGGACTGTAATCACAGTTTCCACAGGAAGGTGGAGGTTAGTGTTATCTCATATTCAAAAATTCAAGATTAGTTTTTAGAGATTTTCACTGAAAAGTATGTAATTTGTTTCTGCAAGAAGACACTGTCCTAATGCAAAAAGCACAGCTCGAAAAGAAAGTGCTTATGATAAATGAAAGTGGACAGAAAATTGTGAGAAAGCAAATAAGCAGCTGATTACTATGTCCTAGGCCTAAGTAAAAAAACTGTAGATTATTTTGTAAAACTACAGGATTTTGTAATCATTAACACTGCCTAATAAGCACTTAAACAGTTCCAGGTAAAATAAAGGCTGAAAATACCTGCCTGTCATCTACCAGGGATAGATCTTTTCATCTCTTGAAAAACAACAAAACTACAAAATTCACTCAGTTCTGTGGGAAGTCCTTTGCTGTTCACATTTATTTCACCCTTTAAAGATGTTATTTTCAAATAATCTTCCATCTTTTACCTCCACCCTCTCCTTCATTATGTCCTCCAGGCCTTGCAGTCCCTCTCCCTGGCTGACTCAAGGCTTCGCCAGCGGGGAACGGTACTGGTCAATGCCCTGGGCTCTAATGCCTGCCTGCGCAAGGTAGACCTGAGTGGCAACCTCCTGGAGGATTCCGGGGCCAAGATGCTCAGCAAAGCCCTGCAGATCAATACAACACTCAGGTGTGTTTGTGAGTTTAATTTAAAAATCACAGGACTGATGGGAAACAAAGAGGGATTTCCTTGCAGATTAGAGGAGAAGAGGAGGAGTGAGACAGAAAAAGTAGAGGCTTTAGAGGACAGATGAAAGAATAGGGTCAGAGAAAATTAATATGTTAGGTATGGTTTTAGGAGAGGACACACTGAGGTTGCTGAGAGGCAGAACAGTGAGATCAATGCAGGGCTTCAAAGATAGGCGAGGGAAAGTGAGCCATGTAGGAGATAAGAAGGTAAGACTGAGAAGTTGGAGGGATAGCGAGGCGAATCAGTAGGAGGGAGGGAAAAGAGGGGGAGGAGGGGTGGAAAGAAATGGCCTTCAGGCATGCAATATATTGTACAACACTTAGTAAGAGAGAAGATAGAGACTGAGTGAAGGCGTGTGTATGTTTTTAAGGTGTGTTGGAGGCAAAGAATGGAAGCAGTAGAAAGAAGAAAAAGATAAAAAAAGATGAGAGAAACACAAGGGGGGAAAAGGAGGACAGCAGCGAGATTGGAGGGGGTAGGATGGAGGTATTAGGTTGGTGTAACTGTTGGATATGTACTAGAGAGGGAGAAAGTTGTGAGGGGATCGGAGAGGGAGACCACCTATGGAGTGAGATTTGGGTTTTGCTGATTGAATTTCTAGGGCAGAGAGTGGGGTGCGGAAGGAGAGATGGAGATGGAGGAGGAGGAGGACGGATGAAAGGAAAGAGGGGCTGGAAATGACTGATGTATTAAAAACAGGAGTTAGACAGTGTCGAGTGTAGGTGGAGAATCTGCACTGTGAAATAACAGAAGCTCATTAGTTGCATGGCAGTTGTTCATGCATTCTTAATGTTGCGATAAAGGCTCATTCTATGCATGTAGCAAAAAGAAAGTCCTGACAAATGTCTTGTTAATCCGTCTTTGAAGTGTTTGTGCAGCTGCATGGTCAGATAAGTAGCGGAACTGTGATATTATGTCCCTTGTGTTTGTGTGTGTGTGTGTGTGTGTGTGTGCGCGTGTGTGTTGGGAGCTTTAACACGCGACTGATCATGTTCTTCTCTTCTCCTCTGTGCCTGTCTTCCCCAATTTCCTGCTGGTTTGATCCCTCTCAGGAGTGTGACGTGGGATCGCAACAACACCTACAGCGACAGGCTTCCAAGATGTGGCGAGAGCGCTGGAGCAGTAAGATGAACACAACACACACAGAAAGAAAAAGGAAAAAAAATGTTTGAAGAGGGTAGACACACAAAAAACAGATCACTCACACACCCATATGAAAGGAGGATAACCATCTCTGTACAATGTTTGCTGTTGCACAGTATTTCATCAGTCTTTTGACGAGTGTGCCAGTCAAACCTGTGGGTGTGAAGTTTGTGCTCATATATCTGCGCGCGTGTGTGTGTTTGCGGGTAAACGTGTGGGTGCGTTTACGTATTAGGGAATTGAAGACAACTGTTAAACGCCCTGGGTGTTTCCTGTTTGTTCTTGTTAACATCATAATTCTTCCAGTTTATTATTGCAAGGGTAATATTGTCATTCTCCTTCTTTCTCTCTCTCTCTGTCTTCTCTCGCCGCTAAACAGCAACTTTACCCTGCAATACATGCCCCTCCCCCTAAGTGATATCACCCAGGCGTACCGCAGTGCCCCAGAGAAGACTGACCAGGCCCTGACCAAGGTGAGAGGTTCTTCACGTCGAAATTTGCTGCATCAGGTTATCGAGATGCAGTTGGTGAATAACAGCATTACCTGACAATTAGGGTCAGACTGAGTCATTGCTTTGATGAATGACTTTCATTTGTTTGTGCATTAGAAATGATGATTAAGTGTGAGAGTATTTATAGATCATATTGCTGTTGTGGAAACATGGTATGTGTCATATAGCCTTTTAAGTGTGCATGAAAAGTTTCAGCACCTCATGATGCCTTCTGACTGTCTGGGTTGCAATATCTTCTGTCATTGCATATTGCAAGCAGTCAATTAAAAGATAATAAGAGTGTTCCCTGCTTTCCTGCTCTTTGTCTAAACTGAATATCTTTGAGTTTAGGACTATTGGTCCGACAAAACCAGACATTTGAAGACATTTTTATAGACCGAACGATTAATCAAGAAATTAAATCAAATAATAAATGAAATAATCAGCAGATAAATTGAATTGTTGCAGTCCTAAAAGCATTGTTCATTACCTGATTCTTGTGTTGAAGGCATGAAACCAGGGTGCTGCAGGTTTTAGGTAAAATGGGAGTCACCTTCATGTTGGAGACATGGGTGAAATATGTGTTCTTGGTATAAAAAGTGTGATAAGCCTTTGTCAAAGAGCAGCTGGTTTAAACCTGGGTTTTGTTATGCTGTGAAGAACTCTTGATTATTATAGCTGCACGTTTTGACAGTGGTTTTCACCTCAGTTGGTGTCTAATGTTTCACACTGGTTCCTTGTATCTGGGTTATTGAACTTGTGGTTGTTTTCATCCAAGTGAAATTTTTATTATTATCTGCTGACTACTGAGCAGCTCCACTGGAGCCGTGGGGCAGGGTTGAGGGCCTTCCAGAGGCCCCTTGATGGTGATAAAATGCAAGGGACAAGTACTGCTCTGTTTACTTTACCCACTCATATGTGCTCCGCCTTTAGGCCTCTCAGTAAATTAGATGCACAGTCAGCATCACTACATTCGCATTTTTAATTTTCTGGTCTTACAATGGTGCCCCAAGTCTATGCATGTGTCAGCCTGTGTGTGGATATGTGTCTATGTAAAAGAACAGACTGTGTGCCAGAAACAAACTGTTTTTTTAACACACACCCTGTCTTGGGGGGGAATGTGCGCTTGCTAACATCATTATGCAACTGCTAGATAGCTCATCAGTTGTAGGACAGCTTTAAAACAGCTTTAAAACTTGCCTGCAAACATAAAGATCTGTTATTTTAGATACTGAATGATGGGGTCAGTTTTCTTCACTACCAGTGATAAATACATTCTGTCACTTGGCTTGTAAGCTGCAGTTAACAGAGCAAGTCTGTTTACATTGCATGTCAAACTCAGTCTCCCTGCCAGCTCAGCTGTCAGTCAACCACACACAACTTCTCTCCTCCCCAGAGGATGGGAGGCTAAAGGAGCATTTCTGATAGATCTCCAGAAACATGAATAAAATATCAACAGTATACTTGCACATCAGTTGAAGATGATTTTTCTTCCTAATATCAGAAATGGTTCTGCTGTGGTTTTAGTGCAGTGAATCATTTCTGGTTCAAACTCCTTATATGTATCATATTTATATGTATGACATTCTTATTTAGGGTTAGGGTTTTTTTTTGTCTGTGCATTGTCAGAGAAACTCTAAGTCCTTGAGGAACACTTGATTCCCTCTTTCTTTACATAAGATGATTAAGCAGTGAACACTTCCACCTGCTGAGTCAAGAAAATAAATCAAAGGCATCCCGTTTATTTCTGGGGATCAAAATTCTCTCTCCAGTCAGCTTATTACCATGCAAATGGACTTGTCTCCTGTCTCCTGCACACTTCGCTTTGTAAACACCTGTCATCTCCACTCCTCTCCCTCCTTGTTTGTTTTCTGTGTGTGTGTGTGCGCGTGCGTGTGGACAGATCCAGCGTGCCCTGCTTAGAAACAACCAGACTCAGCGTTTCTCTCAGAAACAGGCTCTGAGGCTGCACCAAGGCCTCGTCACCAGCACTGCTGAACAGGTGTGTGTCTGTGTTTGTGCTGCGCATGATGGTGAACAAGTCAAGATTGTTATTTTCATCATAGACTGAATGTCTTGTGTCTGTTAACTTATTATATGCATTAATTTGTGTGTGTGTGTGTGTGTGTGTGTATGTAGGTGATGGAGCGTCTGTGTGTGCGGGTGCAGCAGCAGGTGTGTGTCCTGAAAGGCTGTGAGGAAGGAGAGGAAGTCCAGACAGCCAGACAGATCCTCAAAGAAGCCAGGAACTCAAGAGCTGTGGGTGGACTAAGTGTTTTGTCTACTTGAATATTTGCATTTTGTGTCACTTCATACCTCTGCTCCACCATATCTCAATTGGAATTAATGTTCTTTTCACTCCATTACATTTGTTATTTTGCAGATTATGATTTCACACTTTCTAATGAGGTACTCTTTATAAAGACAAGATATACTTTGCTGTTCCCTTAGGGAAACTTTTCTTGGGCTCTGCATCACAGAGCATTCATTCAGGCATACAGCAGCAACCCTTACAATCATTCATACATTAAATGCATTTGAATAAAATCAATAAAACTAGTACAACTGATAAAACCAGAAAAAAACAGTATTACACAGCAGTGAACACTACAGTCAAACTGACAACTACAATGTTGCACCTGCCAATCTAGACTATAAATTGCTCTGTGACCATATAAAGTTCCAGTACACCAATACAACATTTAACTGCCGCTATTTAAAATCTAAATGGAAGCTGTAACAAATTAGTTTTTAAATCCTGGTTCGGTCTACATGTTGGAACTCTTAACGCACACATTCAGACTGAAGGATGTGAGACACATCATCTGTTGTAATTAAGGTTTAATAAGTTGTAACTAAAGATTTTATTAATGGTTAATTAATAATTTATTAATACTTTATTGATCAGATATAAACAATTAATTACAGCAGATTTTAGCTTGCACAGTTGCAAAAAATTGTAGTCATTAACTCAATGGATGGTGTGGGTGTTCAAGCTAGATGCAAAAATCTAAAACTGTGACAACAGGTTAACCCACAAAGCCTTGTTCTGTAGGTTATTATGGCAACGCAGTGTCAAGGTAACACAGCCATCTACTGTAAAGACCAGAAGTGAAAACACTACAGAGCAGCTTCACCAAGTTCAGCTCAACAAGGAACCAAATGAAAAGTTGGTTTGTGCTGAGCACTGCTGGATTATCAATGATCTGAATATCAGCATAGAGATCTACTCAATAAACCTCTTACACCGTATTCTTTGTGTATGGGTGCAGCATATAGAGAGAGAGTGAGAGAGAGAGAGAGAGAAAGAGAGAGAGATATGAATTAAAAATGCAACAAGCTATAAAGTGTGTAGGTAACAAATGTATATATCGCTGCCATTTCACCATTAATTTGTAATAAACTCCCCCTCTGTTCTGGAAGAAGGTGTGAACAGATGTGAATAGGTAATAGCTGATAGATGGATAAATGGATTGCTGCATTGCAGATAAATAAAAGATGGTTTGAAAACTTGTTTATAGTTTAACAGTTTATTGAAAATGTACTTAATTGTGAAAGGAGACACCACAGGTTTAGTATCCAGTGTCTGAACCAGGAAATAAAGATAATAATATTAAGTGAAAGATACAACACAGGAGCAGTTTACAGCAATTGATAAAAATAAAATTTTAGCCATAATAATAAGGGTCACAGGTTTCTCTCTTTCTATTAACAAGCAGAAACAAAACAAAGGTTAGTAGAACTGGAGAGATTTTTCATAATTAGGCCACCCACATTGTGTTTCAATAGCCTGTAAATGTAAATAATGTTTAAATGAAAATGGATAATTAGAAAGTGGTGTTACCAATTTCGTGCAAAAACATCAGCTCATAAAATATAATGATTTTGTCATACACCAACTAGCAGTATATAATGTTTGTCAAAATCGTCAGATTAATTCATCAATAAAATAAATTCCAATGAAGGACACGCCCACGAGTTCTCCTAATTTTGACATTTTACTTGAACCTTTCATCTCCCCTGTCCTGCTGTGTGTGTGTGTGTGTGTGTGTGTGTGTGTGTGTGTGTGTGTGTGTGTGTTATTGCACCCATCTCTGTGAGTTGGGTTCCATGTGCTGTCAGTGATTTGCCCCGTCAACAGCGCCTGAGCACTCTGGCTGGAGAACTGGCCAAGGCTGCTGACAAAGAGCTGCAGGTAATTTTGGGGCTTGAACAGCCATTCCCCTAACACGTCTGTATTTTAAACAGTAGTGGAGCCCTGGACTGGTTGCATTTAAATTGCCCATTAATAGCGTGTGTGACTGTGTGTGTGGTGCAGGTGTGCTGACTTCAAAAGAAATGTAGCATTTAAATTCACAGGGAGGGAACACTAACTTTTTTTTAGTTCCATTCTGGTCCCTTTGGGATTCAGTTGCACAACACGGTGGAATGATAAAAAAGCAGCACACCCTGCACCACACACACAGTCACACACGCTATTAATGGGCAATTTAAATGCAACCAGTCCAGGGCTCCACTACTGTTTAAAATACAGACGTGTTAGGGGAATGGCTGTTCAAGCCCCAAAATTACCTGCAGCTCTTTGTCAGCAGCCTTGGCCAGTTCTCCAGCCAGAGTGTCCAGGCGCTGTTTGACGGGGCCGTCCACTGACAGCACATGGGCCAACTCACACAGAGATGGGTACAGCTAACACACACACACACACACACACACACACACACACACACACACACACA